>WNWK01004429.1:0-140557 GCA_009830355.1 Cherax destructor | reverse complement strand
CCTCAACACCGCAAGTAGTGCAGATGCTGCATGGAACCCGTGCCATACCCTACCCTTCACGCCAGTAAACCAGCAATCCGGGATAGCAACCTCACATCCACCAAGCCACCTCGGCAGACAAAAGAGAGGGCGGCCGGATATCCACCACAAAGCATACCGCCTTCGGCCACCACCCCCGGAATCCGAAAGGTGGCCTCCAGAGATACACCCGTCGCCCGAAAGATACCCAAGGATGGGAAAGGGAGGGGGGATTGGGGGGTAATTAGGTTCGGTCTGAGGAAGAAGACCAAAGGAGGTCCAATTCCTCAGACCGATAGCCTCTTTACCTCGTCAAGGAGCCCCCCTTAAAGAGGATTGATAGTAATAGTATTATTTTACAATACTTTATAGTGCCGTGAGCTAACATATCCTCACGCCATGATGGTCCATGAGCAACTGAGACACTGCTCCACTTCTCGCTCTCAGCCCCGCCCACCCTTCAATACCTATATGTCAGTTTTTATTAATTTATGCATCTTTATCATGCTTCTACATTATTTATGTTATACCTAATATTATCCTGGAATAAATATGATAGGTAGATATTATTTATTGATAGTAATAGTATAATTATACAATAACAAATCTAGAAGCAGTGCTTTGAAACTGGGTCTAGACCAGCTGATAATGCCTTACCGTCAGCTGTATAATGTACTGCAGGGTAAAAGAGCCCAGAGATCTATTACAGCATTTATGATCACTCCAATACAACCATCGACTTTAGTACCAGAACCTCTACCATCCACTTCTGCCGACAACCAACAACCATCCACCTCATCCCAGTAGGGCCACACCATCCATATCCACTCTCTTCACAATCATCCACAAACATCGTTACCCACAATTTAAGGTAAGAAATACTATTTCTATTGCATTTGTAGTCTTAAGCAGTAATATATCACGACAATGAACTACAATTACATATTCACCTTCAATTTTTGCAAGATCTGTTGGTCTAAAAAAAACTTGTTTGGGTTTTTGGGGACTCCCAGGAACGTAACTCAATTTTTCCCATAAGTTCTTTTAATTATCTAACACGACGTTTTCAGGAACGTAAATACCGTGCTAAATGACGATCTACTGTATTCTTATTTATTCATTATACAAAAGTTTACATGGTTCATTATTGGGTCATATACAGGAGTTTAGATTACTGTTTAGTATTATTGTTTAGGATTATTGTTATTTATTCATTATACAAAAAAGTTTACATGGTTCATTATTGGGCCATATACAGGAGTTTAGATTACTGTTTAGTATTGAGGAACTTCTCTAGGGTTAGGTTGAGGCCTCTGAGCAATTTGGGTGTGACTTGGACCTGCCTAGTATGGGCTGGTAGACCTGCTGAAGTGCTCCTTCTTTCTTATGTTCTTATGTAACCTTTGGCCTCTAAGATTCTGGGTAAATTTTCGAGACTTATCTTGGGAAAAAATAGCGTCTTTGATGCCGTAAAATGCAGTATACACAGCACATTAAAATACCTAAAAACCACTCAGTGCACAAGACCCTCATTCATACTCTTATTTATTCTGCAGAACCATTAACTAATTCTGTCCATGACTGTCTCTCAGGATTGTGTTCTTAGCACCACCCTTTTCCTGTTTGGTATCAATGATTTTACCTCTGTCCTATCTGATATCGGGTCATCACTTTGTGTTGACAGTTTTGCTATTGCTTGTACAGGTGCTGATTGCCACTTAGTAGCAACTTTTCTCCAAAATGCTGTTGACTGTTTCCCACTGTTGTCCTTAATACTGTGTTACATATACGTACCTCTATAGTTCCAATATCTCTAAATGAGATACAAAAGATCAATACAATGCCCATTGTCTTCATTATTTTTTCCACTCATGTTCATGATGCTTCTATGAATAGGATGGATGGTATCAGATGCCAGTAGAACATCTCTGTTTAATTGACTGAATGACTTACACGTATGACATTTAAAGTGCCCCAGAGCGATTATTATTATTACCATCAACATACCTTGTTCACTGAGTACATATAATAATTTCTTAAGCTGCCACGAGAGAAAATGTCAACACAAACGAACACACCAGCTGATCCCTTGACTGTGTACATCTTTTGTACTTCTTCCATTTTATTCTTGTTTTTCCTCTTCCAAGTGCTGCTGCACTTCTTGTACTATGGGATACACAAGTACAAATTTGTACAAATATGTAGTCTTGGAGACTTTAAAAGCTAGTGTACTGAGTGGCTGTAAGAAAGAGATTGAGATGCTTGATGCAAACACACTGCGCTGCCGTTACCGTGACCCAAATTCCATATGGCATACAATATTTTTTTTTTTTAATTTGTCGGAGAGCCCATTGTAACTCCGAGTTGTCGGTAAACGAGTATGTCGGTAAGTGAGGAGAGGCTGTATATATTTATTTTAACACATCGGCTGTCTCCCACCGAGGAAGGGTGAGCCAAAAAAGAAAGACTTTCACCATCATTCACACATAATCACTATCTTTGCAGAGGTGCTCATATAAATTATATTTATTACACTCTCTTTTGTTTCATCTTCCTTTGTACAGAAGAACCACAAATGTTCTTTGCCAATCCTTAGGGCACTCTTTTTTTTCTTTCTTTCATACATTGCATTATTATTATTATCATATTCAATGGGAAGCACTAAACCTATAGTGGTCATAGAGAGACTGGGAAATGGGAGGTAATCAGGTTTGATCTAAGGAAGAGGATAGCTCCAATTATTTGCGTCAAGAGCCCTTCACCAACATTAAAGCTCTTTCCATGGCATCAACCATTTTAACACTTGCCTGCTTTAGCATGTCAGTCTTAATCCTATCCATCTTTTCTGCTTGTCTCTTTTATCTTTATTATCACTTCACTCATATCTTTCACATTCATTTTAAACTTTTCAATAATTTTTTTCCTTTATATCATCCAGCATCTTGCCATTTTCACTTGATACACAAATCCATTTTATTCCTTGATTTTTCTCACACTATTTATCTTTCCGAAACTGTTTTGTTCTTAATAAAATTTGTTAATCATGCCTTATACTTTTGCATGTTTACAAACTTTACACTTAATATTCAGTATTAGGATGTTAGATTGTATTTAATGAAACATTAAACATGTGGGGGTTGTGGAAAAAGACACTTATGTACAGTTCAGGACATTTAATAGAGGAAATGTTTCATCTAATGGCTTCTTTAGACTGAAAAAGCCATTTGTGGCAAAACATTTCCTTTAATAAATGTCCTGAACAGTGCATAAGTGTCTTTTCCCACATCTTGTCAGTATCACCATACCATTTTTTACGTGGGCGTTATTCTATACAAGGAATGCTAGAGGCTCAGTCCTCCAGCCACTAATCACTTAACAGTTTCTGATCAGTCAGATTGTTGGTGATTCATGAAATATTAGAGAAGATATACCATCAAAGCAAAGTTACCTTTTATATTTTTATATTAACACATCGGCCGATTCCCACCAAGGCAGGGTGGCCCGAAAAAGAAAAACTTTCATCATCATTCACTCCATCACTGTCTTGCCAGAGGGGTGCTTTACACTACAGTTATAAAACTGCAACATTAACACCCTTCTTCAGAGTGCAGACACTGTACTTCCCATCTCCAGGACTCAAGTCCGGCCTGCCGGTTTCCCTGAATCCCTTCATAAATGTTACTTTGCTCACACTCCAACAGCACGTCAAGTATTAAAAACCATTTGTCTCCATTCATTCCTATCAAATACGCTCACACATCCTTGCTGGAAGTCCAAGCCCCTCGCACACAAAACTTCCTTTACCCCCTCCCTCCAACCTTTCCTAGGCCGACCCCTACCCCGCCTTCCCTTCACTACAGATTTATACACTCTCGAAGTTATTCTGTCTCGTTCCATTCTCTTTACATGTCCGAACCACCTCAACAACCCCTCCTCAGCTCTCTGGATAATAGTTTTGGTAATCCCGCACCTCCTCCTAATTTCCAAACTCCGAATTCTCTGCATTATATTCACACCACACATTGACCTCAGACATGACATCTCCACTGCCTCCAGCCTTCTCCTCGTTGCAACATTCATCACCCATGCTTCACACCCATATAAGAGTGTTGGTATAACTATACTCTCATATATTCCCTTCTTTATTTCCATGGACAAAGTTCTTTGTCTCCACAGACTCCAAAGTGCTCCACTCACCCTTTTTCCCTCATCAGTTCTATGATTCACCTCATCCTTCATAGACCCATCTGCTGACATGTCCACTCCCAGATATCTGAATACATTCACCTCCTCCATACTCTCTCCCTCCAATCTGATATCCAATCTTTCGTCACCTAATCTTTTTGTTATCCTCATCACCTTACTCTTTCCTATATTCACTGCTGTATAACCCCTGTGGTTTAGCGCTTCTATTTGATTATAATAATAATAATCCTATATTCACTTTCAATTTTCTTCTTTTACACACCATACCAAATTCATCCACCAACCTCTGCAACTTCTCTAAAGAATCTCCCAAAAGCACAGTGTCATCAGCAAAAAGCAATTGTGACAACTCCCACTTTGTATTTGATTCTTTATCTTTTAACCCCACACCTCTTGCCAAGACCCTCGCATTCACTTCTCTTACAACCCCATCTATAAATATATTGAACAATCACACATCCTTGTCTAAGGCCCACTTTTACTGGGAAATAGTCCCCTTCCCTCCTACACACTCTAACTTGAGCCTCACTATCCTCATAAAAACTCTTCACTGCTTTCAGTAACCTACCTCCTATTCCATACACCTGCAACATCTGCCACATTGCCCCCCTATCCACCCTATCATATGCCTTTTCCAAATCCATAAATGCCACAAAAACCTCTTTACCCTTATCCAAATACAGTGGTACCTCGACTTACGATGGTCCCCAAACTCACCCTTGTATGTAAGTTTATTTTTTTAAATGCTTTTGTAAGTGTAATTTTGGGGGTCTAAAAGGACTAGTCTATTTTACAACATTTCTTAAGGAGATAAATTCGTTTGGTAATGACACTTGAACAGCATTCTGGAATGAAAAAATATCGTAAGTCGAGGTACCACTGTACTGTTCACCTATATGTTTCACTGTAAACACTTGGTCTACACACCCCCTACCTTTCCTAAAGCCCCCTTGTTCATCTGCTATCCTGCTTTCTGTCTTACTATTAATTCTTTCAATAATAACTCTACCATACACTTTACCAGGTACACTCAACAGACTTATTCCCCTATAATTTTTGCACTCTCTTTTGTCCCCTTTGCCTTTATACAAAGGAACAATACACGCTCTCTGCCAATCCCTAGGTACCTTACCCTCTTCCATACATTTATTAAATAATAGCACTAACCACTCCAAAACTATATCCCCACCTGCTTTTAACATTTCTATCTTTATCCCATCAATCCCAGCTGCCTTACCCCCTTTCATTCTACCCACTGCCTCACAAACTTCCCCCACACTCACAACTGGCTCTTCCACACTCCTACAAGATGTTATTCCTCCTTGCCCTATACACGAAATGACAGCTTCCCAGTCTTCATCAACATTTAACAACTCCTCAAAATATTCCCTCCATCTTCCTGATACCTCTAACTCTCCATTTAATAACTCTCCTCTCCTATTTTTAACTGTCAAATCCATTTGTTCCCTAGGCTTTCTCAACTTATTAATCTCACTGCAAAACTTTTTCTTATTTTCAACAAAATTTGTTGATAACATCTCACCCACTCTCTCATTTGCTCTCTTTTTACATTGCTTCACCACTCTCTTAACCTCTCTTTTTCTCTCCATATACTCTTCCCTCCTTGCATCACTTCTACTTTGTAAAAACCTCTCATATGCTAACTTTTTCTCCCTTACTACTTTCTTTACATCATCATTCCACCAATCGCTCTTCTTCCCTCCCGCACCCACTCGCCTGTAACCACAAACTTCTGCTGAGCACTCTAACACTACATTTTCAAATCTACTCCATACATCTTCGACCCCATTGCCTACACTCTCACTAGCCCATTTATCCTCCAATAGTTGTTTATATCTTACCCTAACTGCCTCCTCTTTTAGTTTATAAACCTTCACCTCTCTCTTACTTACTGCTTCTATTTTCCTTGTATCCCATCTACCTTTTACTCCCACTGTAGCTATAACTAAAAAGTGATCTGATATATCTGTGGCCCCTCTATAAACATGTACATCCTGAAGTCTACTCAACAGTCTTTTATCTACCAATACATAGTCCAACAAACTACTGTCATTACACCCTACATCATATCTTGTATACTTATTTATCCTCTTTTTCTTAAAATATGTATTACCTATAACTAAACCCCTTTCTATACAAAGTTCAATCAAAGGGCTCCCATTATCATTTACACCTGGCACCCCAAACTTACCTACCACACCCTCTCTACATGTTTCTCCTACTTTAGCATTTAGGTCCCCTACCACAATTACTCTCTCATTTGGTTCAAAAGTTCCTATACATTCGCTTAACATCTCCCAAAATCTCTCTCTCTCTCCTCTACACTCCTCTCTTCTCCAGGTGCATACACGCTTATTATGACCCACTTTTCGCATCCGACCCTTCTTATTTTAATCCACATAATCCGTGAATTTACACAATTTATATTCCCTCTTCCATAACTGATCCTTCAACATTATTGCTACCCCTTCCTTAGCTCTAACTCTCTCAGATACTCCTGACTTAATCCCATTTATTTCTTCCCACTGAAACTCACCTACCCCCTTCAGCTTTGTTTCGCTTAGGGCCAGGACGTCCAACTTCTTTTCATTCATAACATCAGCACTCATCTCTTTCTTATCATCCGCACTACATCCACGCACATTCAAACAACCCAGTTTTATAAAGTTTTTCTTCTCTTTTTTTAGTAAAAGTGTACAGGAGAAGGGGTTACCTATTCTCAAGATTACTAATCAGCTCTACAATGAAGCACTCAATAACTTTTATCTTGATAATCCTATACTTTGTGGTATAAGTATTTGGCATTATTTTTACTTTCTTTGGCATAATATACAACAATTAGGCATATGTATTTTTGCTTGAAAGGCCACATCATTACTGTGCATTTTGATTATACTATGAGATTCTAATACAGTACAGCACCATTTTTAGGGAACCATTTGTTCTGAACTTTGGATAGGAGTTACACTGAAGTTACTAATGGTGAGTCACATAAAACATTCTGAATAAAAGCAAAGGGTGGGCAAAGTGTGGTGAATTTACTGTTTAGAGGTGCATCAAAGAGTGTAATACTATATTCTGAGTTTTATCCAAATTTTATGCACAATAGAATTCTAACATATAATGATATGGCAACTATATTGTACAGTAATTCTACACATGTTCTGCATGCTGGTCACTCTTATGAAGAAAACCATGTAAAAGTTGGTAAACACACATTAAACACTAATAGCAGCAGCAGCAAAGCCAGAAAATCAGACACACATTGCATCTAAAAAAAAGGACATTACTGTAGTTTGGAAGACGACGTATAAACTATTCTCTAAACTAAATTCTTCTCTCATGTAATCTCAGCATTCTTGCATATTTGGTAATGAGTTTTCAGAATTACTAGACATCTCTTGATTCTAACTATCACTTTCATACATATGTATAATAATACTTTAATAATAATTTTGGTCCCAAAGAACCCAAGAAAAACAGTGCTGTACAGTACTGTACATATTAAATATTTTCATTTAAAATATACTTTCCAATAGGTATGACATCACATACATTATTTACAATGTGAATATCTTACCTGTTTGTTTTTCCAAATGGTTTAATTTTTACCTTGAAGGCTGAATCATACTGAGGTGTAGGCAGCATACCAGCACCTGTCTTGGGCAAACTTTTAGGCACATTATTACCTCTTCTGGATGAAAAGGAATTAAGATAATAAAAAGTGTATTTCTGTCACTACTTTCTTTGTGGTCTCCCATTTACCTTTATACAGGTTATCTTCAATGGAGCTATCAGCACTTATTCTTATGAAAAGCTTTAGAAAATTATGTGGGATCAATCTCATTCCAGAGTTCAGAGAACATAACAAAAACAACACTGTTAGTAACTAACTTGTTTAAATATTTGAGTATTTTAACTTTTTGTTACATCCTTAAAAGTATAAAAACAAGAGGGACAATATAATATTCAGCATTAAATATACTATGCATCTAAATGTGGAAACTACATGAAGTACCGTTTAAGTGTTTACAAAATCACATAAATCATTTGACACACAAATAACTAGTACTGCACAACAATTGAATAAAAATATATTTCATTATTGCTTATTTTATTATAAAAATATAAAATACACATAAAACAATTTTCTAATACATACAAAATTATTATATAGAAAGATTAAAAAAAAAAAAATATTTCTTCTAAATTCATGTATGATAAAATCACAATAATGATACTATTATATCACAGAGTACATAACATAACAAATAAATGTGACCCAATGGCTTGCATAATTTAAACTTGACCACTTATTAAGTGTATGAATCATGCTGTATCCTGTCTCTTGCTGCTGAGATGATGAATCAAACATGATTCCCAAGTATGCCAAGTGAAACACTGTAATCATGCCGAATACCAGGTTCGTTGATAAGCTGAACCATGAGCGTGCTGAAATGGGTAATGGTATAAGAGAAGCAAATACTGTAGTAAATAATCATTATATACAGTATTTTTACTATTGCATATATGTACAGGTCGGTCATCACTAATCCGGCACTAATTTTGGCTAGCATAATTTAAAATTTCTGGGGTTGCCACACCAACCTGCTGCTACTGTTTGGTGGCACTACTTGCTGCATATGTCATTCCAGTTTCTTTTTCTCCATTTATTGTTATAACCTGCTCACTTTTAGCCCCAGCCATGGTTCCAACAAATAAAAAAAATGTTTCTTGTTGTGTAAAGCACATACAGGAGGCCCTCCACATTCATGAGGGTTATGGGATCAAGAACCTCATGAATCTTGAAAATTTGTGAATGTTTGATGTGCAAATATATTGTAGGGAAATATAATAATAGCATTTACTTAGCCTAACAATACTGCTGCCTAACCTATTGATCCACGAACAATCATAAAACACATGAAAACATTGTAAAATATAATGAACAAACAAAACACTCACCACTCGTAAGGTTAGGCAGACAAACTCTGACGACTTGTGATGATGACAATGATGATGATGATGCAGTTACTGATGACAGTTGAATGGAGGTGATTATATGGAGTGTAACTGCATTTGTCTTGTAAATATGATTGGGCGGCTGGGCATTCACAAATGTTTGAAGCTCGCGAAAGTGGAGGGCTAGCTGTACACTGTACATTGTCCATAAAAGATAAGGTGGCTTTGAAGCCACTGTTGGTAGCCATGAACTCAGCTCACTCAGATAAGCTGTGACCGGTAAATTTGGGCCTACATATGAGAGAATAGGTCTTGTGTGGTAAGTGTGCACTATATAAAAAAATCCTGCAGCATGCAGTGCATAATGAGGAAAAACTACGACTGTGTTTTTGGTGTAAAACAGTGACTTTGCATGTATTTTCGTATGGCTTTTATGGTTGTATTCTCATTTTTTTTGTCTCATTTGATAGAATGGAAGATACATCACAGAAATAGATATAATTTTGATTGATTTCATGAAGGAAAGTACCTTGAAATTGAGCTCAAAGTAGCGGAAATGTTCGATTTTTGGCAATGTTCATGAGTAATAATAATAATACAGTGGAACTCTGAATTTCAAACGCCTCGTCAATCGAACAAATCGAGTTTCGGACGCCTCGTCAATCGAACAAATCGAGTTTCGGACGCCTCGTCAATCGAACAAATCGAGTTTCGAACGCTTTTTTCAAACAAATTTTGTCCCGACCATCAAACACGTCCCGTGTTTTGAACGAGTGCGTACCAGACCTGTCCGCCCAGGTGCTTGCGCGCCTCGCCGTGCAGGCGTCGTGAGCCAGTCTAGCGTTGTTTACCCTTGAGTGAACATTACCCTGCACGCTCATCCAAACATTTCACAATTAATTAATTGTGTTTGGAGCTTGTTCATTAACCCTTTGGGGGTCGACAGGCCTTCTCGGAAACATGTTCTCAGGGTCGAATTTTTTTGGAAAAAAAAAAAAATCTTATGAAATGATAGAGAATCTTTTTCCGATCATAACGACACCAAAAGTTTGAAATTTGAATGAAAACTTACGGAATTATGCTCTCACGAAGTTATCGGTCTCGAAGATGTTTACGCATCAGCGATTTCACCCACTTTGAGCCCTATTTTTGGCCAATTCCAATGTTCCAGTCCACTAAAATCATAGCTATTTCGCTAGAACTCCATTTCTTCTATCGACTGAGTACAAGAAACTGCCTATTTACAAATTTCAACTACCCAAAATAGTGGTCAGAAAATGACAATTTGGCCAATTTCACACAAATTTCAAATGATGCCAATTTCAAAATAGGGTCCAGAATAAACAAGGCAGACATTCCTGGCACTAAAATAACATCTTCTCTGTTCATTAGTCATGTCTCCAGGCCCCTCTTACATTACTTTTGCTTTCCATTTTGAATTTTTATTCTCACAAAAAATAGAAGATTTACTGTTATGTATACAACTGCATCATTGTAAAAATGGTATAAATAATATCAGCACATTTGTGCAAGAATATTAGACTTGCCAGTTGATGTGTATTGGACGCATGGTGTGATTTGTTTACTCTTAAACATCGGCGAAAATTTAACATTTTCGCTACTTTGAGCTCAATTTCAAGGTACTTGTCTTTGTCAAACCAATCAAAATCATCTGTATTTCTGTAATATATCTTCCATTCTATCACATGAGACCAAGAAAACGAGAATACATCAATAAATACCATACGAAAATAGACTGCAAAGTCACTGTTTTAAAAAAAAATAACCGAGTTTTTTTTTTCTCATTATGCAGTGTGTGGTGCAGGATTTTTTTATACTGCGCACACTGACCACATAGATCCATTCTTTCATATGTAGGCCTACCAGCCGTTTCCTGCTTAATTTGAAGCCGCTAGAATTTACGCGTACTAGTACGGCACCAAACCCCTGCTCGTAAAACGTAATAGTACGGCACCGACCCCGAAAGGGTTAAGTGCGACTGTGAAATAAGCTACCATGGGTCCCAAGAAAGTTCCTAGTGGTACCCCTGTGGTAAAGAAAGTGAGAAACACCATAGACATGAAGAATGAAATTATACAAAAATACGAGAGTGGTGTGTGAATTTCTGAGCTTGCCAGGATATATGTATGGCAAAAACAAGTCAACTATCGGTTCTATCCTGGGAAAGAAGGAACAAATCAAGGAAGCTGATGTTGCAAAAGGTGTTGATATGCTAACCAAAAATAGACCAAAAAGAGTCAACAATGTTGTGAGGATCAAGGATAGAGTTAGCGGGTGATAGTGTGTCGGAGACAATCATTTGTGAAAAGGCAAGGCAGTTGCATGCCGATCTTGCAAAGAAAATGCCTGGAACCAGTGCTGATTGTAGTGTTAGTGATTTTAAGGTCAGCAGAGGCTGGTTTGACAGATTTAAAAAGCGTAGTGGCATACACAATGTAGTAAGGCATGGTGAGGCTGCCAGTTCAGACAAATATGGGGCTGAAAAATTCATAAACGATTTTCAGGACTACATAAAGACTGAAAATTTGAAACCCGAACAAGTGTTCAATTGTGACAAAACAGGCTTGTTTTGGAAGAAAATGCCCAACAGGACCTACATTACTCAGGAGGAAAAGGCACTGCCAGGACACAAGCCTATGAAAGACAGGCTAACTCTTATGTTTTGTGCTAATGCTAGTGGGGATTTTAAAGTGAAGCCTTTACTGGTGTATCACTCAGAAAATCCCAGAGTGTTCAAGAAACAATGTCGTCAAGAATCGATTGTGTGTCTTGTGGAAAGCTAGTCAGAATGCATGGGTCACAAGGCAACTTTTCATTGAGTGAATCCAATAAGTGTTTGGCCCCCGTGTGAGAAAATAACTACAGGAAAAGAATTTGGACCCCAAGTGCCTCCTGTTACTGGACAATGCTCCTGCACATCCTCAAAACTTGGAAGAACTACTGAGTAACGACTTCAGTTTTATAAAAGTGAAGTTCTTGCCTCCTAACACCACTCCTCTCCTTCAGCCCATGGACCAGCAGGTCATTTGTAACTTCAAAAAACTCTACACAAAAGCAGTGTTTGAAAAGTGCTTTGAAGTCACCTCGGACACTGAATTGACCCTTAGAGAGTTCTGGAAGAATCACTTCAATATCTACAACTGCATAGGCCTTATAGGTAAGGCTTGGAATGGAGTGACTTCCAGGACTTTGAACTTTGCTTGGAGACTACTGTGGCCAGGTTGTGTCCAACAGGGATTTTGAAGGGTTTGAGGCTGGCCCTGACCCTGCCGACCCTGTGCCTGTTGTGGAAGGTATTGTGGCATTGGGCAAATCAATGGATTTGGAGGCGAGTGACGAATGTGGAAGAGTTAGTGGAGGACCAAAGGGTAGAGCTAACAACTGAAGAGCTGCAAGAGCTGGAACTGGAACAGCATCAGACCAGAGTTGAGACTATTGCTTCACAGGAGGAGGAGGAAGAGGGACTGGTTGAGGTGCCTTCTTCAGAGATTAAGGAGATTTGTGCGAAGTGGAACGATGTATAAAGGTTTGTGGAGAAATACCATCCTGAGCAAGCTGAAACAAGCCATATCAGCAACATGTTCAGTGACAAAACAATGTCCCACTTCAGGCAAATCTTAGAGGTGCCAGAAACAGAGGAATCTGGACAGTTATTTTGTGAGACAGGGGTCCAGTGACTCTCAAGCTGGTCCAAGTGGGATTAAAAGACAAAGAAGGGAAGTAACCCCAGAGAGGGACTTGTTACCTGAAGTCCTTTTGGAGGGGGATTCCCCTTCCAAACACTAAGCCCTCCCTCCCTCACTCCTCACTATCTTCCATATGCCATCAACAATCTTCAATAAAGGTAAGTAAAAATGTTATTTTATTGGTTTAAATATTTAAATATTTGCATTTATTTATTATATCTTTACTATGTATAATTCTTATGTGTATGTCGAACAATTAATCTCATTAAAATGTTTTTTTTTTTTTTAATATTTTTGGGTTTCTGGAATGATAAATTAATTGTATTTCCATTATTTCTTATGGGAAATATTGATTTGACTTTCGAATGTTTCGAGTTGAGAACTAGCTCCTGGAACGGATTACGGATGAAACTCAGGGTTCCACTGTATTTTACTGAAAGTAACATATGCAACTAAATATGACCTTGAGTAGGAAAAACAAATAACACAAACAACTATTAGAGTATAAGACAGAAAAATATATTGATTGAAGACAGTACTTCATGGAAAAAGAATAAAATAGAGTATTACAAGGAACCAATATACTACAAATGAATCATACAAAGAGTTCTACAACATATATGAACATGGAATCAAATAGTATATTCCAAAAAAGAAATAGAAAACAATAAAGAATGATTTAACAGAAGATGCTTGAGAGCCATAAAAAAAGAGAGGACTTGGAACCAATACAGGAAATGTGACAACCCAGGTAATAAAAAAAAAATTATTTGAAGGAAAAAAATGACAAGAGGAAGATAGAACCAAATCTTAGGGATGGAAGGAGGGGGTAAGGAGACTTAAAGTGTTGGGGGTTAGAGCATCCAGCAGGTTTGTATGAGCATGTTATATCAGAATGAATAGAGATGAGTGTTTTTTATGGTAGCTAAATGTGCTCCTGGAGCTTGAACAAGGTCACATTTATGAAGGGATTCAAGGAAAACAGTTAGCAGAACTTGAGTCCTGGAAGTGGGAAGTACAATGCCAACACTATGAAAGAGGAGTGGGAGATATTGGTGTTGCAGGATTACCTGAATTGTGATGTTTCTGCACTCCTATAAAGACACCTATTTGAATGAGTGATGGTGAATGTGATTCCTACCTTGGTGAGAGACAGTTCGCATGTTACAAAAAGTAAACTAAATGTGAAAAACAAAATACAAGGAATTAAGGATGACATTTACTTGAGAATCTCTACTCAATTCTGACCTTTATGATGTGGAGCACACCAGGATAGTTTTAATAACAGTATAAGCCTGTACATCTTATCAATAATTTGAACACTTACATAAAACTGCCCTTGTTAAAGATATAAATTCTATTGAAAAATGAAGTCAGTACATTCTAAAAAATTTTTTTTTTCTTTCAACAAGTCAGCCGTCTCCCACCGTCACAACACTCATACATAATCACTGTCTTTGCAGAGGCGCACAGATACGACAGCTGAGAATAGTCCCTCCCAACTGTCACTATCCCAGACCCCTCCTTTAAAGTGCAACTAAATCAATTAACTGGTTTCCCTGAATCCCTTCACAAAATGTTACCCTGCTCACACTCCAACAGCTCGTCAGGTCCCAAAAACCATTCGTCTCCATTCACTCCTATCTAACATGCTCACACATGCTTGCTGAAAGTCCAAGCCCCTCACCCACAAAACCTCCTTTACCCCCTCCCTCCAACCTTTTCTAGAACGACCCCTACCCCGCCTTCCTTCCCCTACAGATTTATACGCTCTCCAAGTCATTCTACTTTGATCCATTCTCTCTAAATGACCAAACCACCTCAACAACCCCTCTTCAGCCCTCTGACAAATACTTTTAGTAACTCCACACCTTCTCCTAATTTCCACATTCCGAATTTTCTGCATAATATTTACACCACATATTGCCCTTAGACAGGACATCTCCACTGCCTCCAGCCTCCTCCCCGCTGCAGCATTTGCAACCCATGCTTCACACCCATATAAGAGTGTTGGTACCACTATACTTTTGTACATTCCCTTCTTTGCCTCCATGGATAACATTTTTTGTCTCCACAGATACCTCAACGCACCACTCACCTTTTTTCCTTCATCAATTCTATGGTTAACCTCATCCTTCATAAACCCATCTGCTGACAAGTCAACTCCCAAATATCTGAAAACATTTACTTCTTCCATAATCCCTCTCTCCAATGTGATATCCAATTTTTCTTTATTTAAATCGTTTGATACCCTCATCACCTTACTCTTATCTATGTTCACTTTTAACTTTCTACCTTTACACACCCTACCAAACTCGTCCACTAACCTTTGCAACTTTTCTTTAGAATCTCCCATAAGCACAGTATCATCAGCAAAAAGTAACTGTGTCAACTCCCATTTTGCATTTAATTCCCCATAATTTAATCCCACCCTTCTCCCCAACACCCTAGCATTTACTTCTTTTACAACACCATCTATAAATATATTAAACAACCATGGTGACATTACACATCCCTGTCTAAGACCTACTTTTACCGGGAAGTAATCTTCCTCTCTCCTACACACCCTAACCTGAGCCTCACTATCCTCATAAAAACTCTTTACAGCCTTCAGTAACTTACTACCTATTCCATACACGTGCAACATTTGCCACATTACTCCCCTATCCACTCTATCATATGCCTTTTCTAAATCCATAAATGCAATGAAAACTTCTCTACCCTTATCTAAATACTGTTCACATACAGTGGACCCCCGAGTTTCGTAAACCCCGGAAATCGTACATTTATGTAAGTATAATATTGTAAGTGCTTGTGGAAAAGTATTTTTGGGGGTCTGAAATAGACTAACCTACGTGACATTTTTCCTTAAGGGAGTAAATTCGTTCGGTAATGGCACTTGAGCAGACTTCAGGAGTGAAGTTTTTACGAAACTCGGGGGTCCACTGTATATGCTTCACTGTAAGCACTTGATCTACACATCCCCTACCCACTCTAAAGCCTCCTTGCTCATCTGCAATCCTACTCTCTGTCTTACCTCTAATTCTTTCAATAATAACCCTGCCATACACTTTACCTGGTATACTCAGTAAACTTTTTCTTCTTTCTTTCAACACGTCGGCCGTTTCCCACCAAGGCAGGGTGGCCCAAAAGGAAAAACAAAAATTTCTCCTTTTACATTTAGTAATATATTCAGGAGAAGGGGTTACTCTAGCCCCTTGCTCCCGGCATTTTAGTCGCCTCTTACGACATGCATGGCTTACGGAGGAAGAATTCTGTTCCACTTCCCCTTGGAGATAAGAGGAAATAAGAACAAGAACTAATAAGAAAATAGAAGAAAACCCAGAGGGGTGTGTATATATATGCTTGTACATGAATGTGTAGTGTGACCTAAGTGTAAGTAGAAGTAGCAAGATGTACCTGAAATCTTGCATGTTTATGAGACAGAAAAAAAACACCAGCAATCCTACCATCATGTAAAACAATTACAGGCTTTCGTTTTACACTCACTTGCCAGGACGGTAGTACCTCCCTGGACGGTTGCTGTCTACCAACCTACTACCTAGGACTCAGTAAACTTATTCTCCTATGTATTTGTGTATACCTGAATAAACTTATTCTTACAATCTCTTTTATCCCCTTTCCTTTATATAAAGGAACTATACATGCTCTCTGCCAATCTCTAGGTACCTTCCCCTCTTTCATACATTTATTAAACAAAAATACCAACCACTCCAACACTATGTACCCCCCCTGCTTTTAACATTTCTGTCATGATCCCGTCAGTTCCAGCTGCTTTACCCCCTTTCATTCTACGTAATGCCTCACGCACCTCCCCCACACTCACATCCTGCTCTTCTTCACTCCTAAACGATGTTGTACCTCCCTGGCCAGTACATGATATGTGTGAGTGATAAAATGAGTCAAATAGACTATACATAAGCATTAACATGACTGCAATTTGATGATTATCATCATCATCATATTCACAAGTGTTAACCTGTAGGGACCACAGAGTGCCTGGGGATTGGAAAGTACAGTGGAACCTCTGTTTTCTTATGCCCTAGATTGTATGTAAAACTATATTTCTTCTCTATAAAATGTATTTTTTGTTAATATTTTTGGGTGTCTGAGATGGATTAATTGGATTTACATTATTTCTTATGGGATATATTAACAAAAAATACATTTTATAGAGAATAACTATAGTTTTACATACAAACTAGGGCATACGAAAACTGAGGTTCCACTGTAATTAAGTTTGATCCATAGAAGAGGAAGGTACCTCAAATTTCTTGGATCAAGAGCCCTTTGCTGGCATCAAGGCACTTCCCTTGAAGGGATGTAATTGGATGAGTATATTACTATATATGGGCAATGTGTGGTATAAATATTATGTAGAAAATTCGGAGTGTGGAAATTAAGAGGTGTGGAGTTACTAAAAGTATTTGTCAGAGGGCTGAAGAGGGGTTGTTGAGGTGTTTGGTCATTTAGAGAGAATGGATCAAAGTAGAATGATTTGGAGAGCGTATAAATCTGTAGGGAAAGGAAGGCGAGGTAGGAGTCGTCCTCAAAAAGGTTGGAGGGAGGGGGTAAAAGATTTTGTGGGCGAGGGGCTTGGACTTCCAGCAAGCATGTGTGAGCATGTTAAATAGGAGTGAATGGAGACGAATGGTTTTTGGGACCTGACGAGCTGTTGGAGTGTGAGCAGGGTAATATTTTGTGAAGGGATTCAGGGAAACCAGTTAATTGATTAGTTGGACTTGAGTCCTGGAAATGGGAAGTACAATGCTTGCACTTTAAAGGAGGGGTCTGGGATAGTGACAGTTGGGAGGGACTTATTCTCAGCTGTCGTATCTAAGCGCCTCTGCAAAGACAGTGATTATGTATGAGTGAGATGAAAGTGTTGAATGATGAAAGTATTTTCTTTTTGGGGATTTTCTTTCTTTTTGGGTCACCCTGCCTCGGTGGGAGACGACCGACTTGTTGAAAAAAAAAAAAAATTACTATATTTTTTTTTAAGAAGATTAACAACACTTATAGTGTATAAGTGTTGCATATACTGTACCTTTCTGTTTATGTGAGCAGGTGTCTGTACATGGTCTGGCTAATATGCAAGCATCAAACACACTTGCTAACTTGGCTCTTAGTGAATATTCTACAAAGGTGTAGAATCCCAGGGAGAGAAGAACAGCTGTCAACTGAAAATTTAAGCCGTGGAAAAGAGCCGACATGCTGTAGGTGAGCAACAAAGCCCAGAAGATCCCGAGATGGTTCCGTGCTGTCTTGAATACATCTAAGGAAACACAAAATATGCCACATTACATGCTGGACTAAAACTATCATTAACCCTTCAACTGTCCAAACATAGATCTACGTTGTTACCGCTAGCGTTCCAAACATTGATCAACATTTTATTTTTCCTGCCTTCAAATTTGGCACGATTGGCTTGAGATGCCTGGTCAGTATAGAATGGGTCTTAACACTCAGTGTGCACAGTATTAAAAAAATCTGGGACCACTTAGTACCTTGTGGGAGCACCAAATCTATTGAGCGCCAGCTAGAGCAACCAGCATGGCAAACACCAGGGATTCACTGATGCCATGTCGTATTAACACTCCCCTTTTAAGAAGAAAGTGATGCTGACCCTGAGTTTAGTGGCTTTGAGATGGATGTGGCCACAAGTGGTTGAGGAAATATAAAAAACTCCATAATAACCCATTTGCAACATTTGTGCCACATCCTTTCAATTTTGATACCACTGATAGTGTTATCCTGCCAGAATGTCCTATAACCTATTCCCTAAGTAAAGAGAAACGATTCTGGAACGTGTAGTACGTGTTCAGCAGGCCGGCTGGCTGACTGACTGGGTGGGCAGGTGGCGGGCTGGATGATTGACTTTCGCTGTCCCTATCTCTGTCTCTGTCTATCTCCATCTCTGTCTCTGCCTATCTCTGTCTCTGCCTATCTCTGTCTCTGTCTATCCCTATCTCTATCTCACAGGTACACATAAGTACAGTTATCATACATAGTGTAAATTACCTAGGATACCCCAAAAAATGCAGACAAAGTGCTATACTGTGCTTGTAGATATAAAGCATAATAAGCATGACTGACAAGTAATACGCATTTTCACTTGATCAGGAATCAGATGTGACAACTGCATTGTGTATAATTCTCATATTTTAACCCATGCAAATATTGAATAGCATATATTTAATAGATGTATAACCTATTGTATAATTAATGCAACCTGATAAAACTATGTTTTGTACGTCTAGTGTTAAGTAATCAGTAATGTATTAAGTTTAGACTGCCTGTAATGCCAAGGCATGATAGTGGCTCTCTTTGTACTACAAATCATTGTAAACCCTCAATATAATCTACCAATGTAAATATACTTCCTACAATATGTCAACCACTTTGTAAACTTGCAAGGAAATAAAAATCTGAATTTGAATATGAACCTGTTGGTTCATGAGTATCTCTGAGACAGACAAGCACACAGAGAGACAGAAAGACAGATAAGCAGAGACAGAGCTAGACAGACATGTTTATGTGTAACAGTGAAAACAAATAAAGCCAAGATTGAATGGAGCAGTGCAAGATCATCAAGTGTCACTCCACTGCTGCACTGTCAGCAGTGGAGTGACACTCGTATTACGTGTTTCAAGAGTTTCATATACTCCAGCATGTCTAAAACATTGCTGGGACCTATAAATACTTTGTATATATTTTTAGACAATAGTATGTGACCAAGACAGGTGAAAATGTTCACCAGTCAGTGTGTTTGTGACTACAGTGGACCTTCGGTTTTCGTTGAAAATTCATTCCAGAATGCTGTTTGAGTGCCATTACCGAACGAATTTGTTCCCATAAGGACAAATATAAATTAGATTAGTCGTTTCAGAACCCCAAAAAATACGCTTACAAAAGCTCTTACAAAAATACACTTACATAATTATTCGAGTTTGGAGGTGAACGAAAACCGAGGGTCCACTGTATTTGAGTACTATTCCAGTACCTAATATTAGTGTAAGAACAAATATTGGCTATAAAATCACAAGAACTACTACAAATGTTGCCATCAGGTGAGCATCCAGCGCAAACTTCGCGGCCTTATATCTTGGCAAGTACTGGCCCTAAATTTTTTTTTTTGGGGGGGGGAGGGGAGTTTATTACACAAAAAATTGTCCTCTTTAATTTAAAACTTTTTTTTCAAAATATTCGGAGCGCTGGCAGTGAAAACATAGATCTACGTTTGGACAGTTTAAGGGTTAATAATCAGATGTAGTATATACAGTACTGTACATACAGTATATAGTATACAGTAAATCCTCCCAAATTGTTGCCTTTTAATTAGCTAATTTTCACAATTTGTCGACTTTTCTTATGTACAGTGGACCCTCGAGTTTCGTAAAAACTTCACTCCTGAAGTCTGCTCAAGTGCCATTATCGAACGAATTTACTCCCTTAAGGAAAAATGTCACGTAGGTTAGTCTATTTCAGACCCCCAAAAATACTTTTCCACAAGCACTTACAATATTATACTTACATAAATGTACGATTTCCGGGGTTTATGAAACTCGGGGGTCCACTGTATGTCTCTCAGCCTTTATTTTTGTAAATTTGGTGGTCATTTGTGTGACATAAAAAAGCTATCTATTACATCTATCAATTACATCTCACTGGTATTCCCATATACAGTGAACCCCCGAGTAACGAACACCCCGGAAATCGTACAATTATGTAAGTATAATATTGTAAGTCCTTGTGGAAGTGTATTTTTGGTGGTCTGAAATAGACTAACCTACGTGACATTATTCCTTAAGGAAGTAAATTCATTCGGTAATGGCACTTGAGCAGGCTTCTCGAATGAAGTTTTTTCATTACTCGGGGGTCCACTGTAATACTACAGTGGAACCCTGAGTTTCGGCCATAATTCGATCCAGGAGGCTGTTCAAGTGCCGTTACTGAACGAATTTGTTCCCATAAGGAATAATGTAAATTAGATTAATCTGTTTCAGATTCCCAAAAATACCCTCACAAAAAGCACTTACAATAATACCCTTACATAATTGTTCGAGTTTGGAGGTGGCCGAAACTTGGGGTACCACTGTATCTACTACTACAGTTTTTACGCTGCTGAACTACACCTTCATCAATTCCCACTCCACCTCTAATCTTTTAGCAAAACAAAAGTTTTATCACACTGACTGTCTACCACCAAGGTAGGGTGACCCGGAAAACAAAATATTATGTTGTATAAATATTCTTCATAATACTATACAGGTAAAATTAATGTAGTACTGAAGGATATAGAGATGATATGCATTGGAAGAAGTCAGAGAGAGCAGCCATGGGAACCAGATACACTGGACATATAGAAGCTAACTTCTGCTGATGTGTATTCTTTTCAGCACAAAATACTGAATCTTCAGATTTCTTTCACTCTCTTGACTGTTTCACTCTATTACAACATATTTAATTTACCTTCATTTAGATATTTTCAATAAGAAAAAAGAAAATACTTTCACAGTTACAAGCACTGATAAAAATAAAGGGACAGACTTACAGGTCTTGAGCCAGTGGTGCATAGGCACATTCCAGTATATAACCACCTCAACAAGAGATCGTGGAAGCTCAATAAAATATGGTCTGGCAACCTTGCTCATATCCAAACCCGCAAGAAGAGCAGATGTTTCACTCAAGTAAGACACAAAGTAGTGACTAAATCGAAAAGAGAGTGCTTCTCTATATGCCAATCCCCATCTGCAACAAATCAAAACATATTTTAAATTGTAAGACTAAATATATAGATACATAAAGGTAGAAAGTTGAAAGTGAACATAGATAAGAGTAAGGTGATGAGGGTATCAAATGATTTAGATAAAGAAAAATTGGATATCACATTGGAGGGAGGAAGTATGGAAGAAGTGAATGTTTTCAGATACTTGGGAGCTGACTTGTCAGCGGATGGGTTTATGAAGGATGAGGTTAACCACAGAATTGATGAAGAAAAAAAGGTGAGTGGTGTGTTGAGGTATCTGTGGAGACAAAAAAACATTATCCAAGGAGGCAAAGAAGGGAATGTATGAGAATATAGTGGTACCAACACTCATACATGGGTGTGAAGTACGGGTTGTAAATGCTGCAGCAAGGAGGGAGGCTGGAGGCAGTGGAGATGTCGTGTCTAAGGGCAATGTGTGGTGTAAATACTATGCAAAGAATTCGTAGTGTGGAAATTAGGAGGAGGTGTGGAGTTACTAAAAGTATTAGTCAGAGGGCTGAAGAGGGGCTGTTGAGGTGGTTTGGTCATTTAGAGAGAATGGATCAAAGTAGAATGACTTGGACAGCTAATAAATCTGTAGGGTAATGAAGGTGGGGTAGGGGTCGTCCTAGAAAAGGTTGGTGGGAGGGGGATTAAAGGAGGTTTAATGGGCAAGGGGCTTGGACTTCCAGAAAGCGTGCATGAGCATGTTAGATAGGAGTGAATGGAGACAAATGGTTTTTGGGACCTGACAAGGTGTTGGAGTGTGAGCAGGGTAATATTTTGTGAAGGGATTCAGGGAAACCAGTTAGCCGAACTTGAGTCCTGGAAGTGGGAAGTACAATGCCTGCACTTTAAAGGAGGGGTTTGGCATATTGGCAGTTTGGAGGGACATCTAAACTGTTGTATCTGAGTGCCTCTGCAAAGACAGTGATTATGTATGAGTGATGGTGAAAGTGTTAAATGAGGATGAAAGTTTTTTCTTTCTTTTTGGGTCACCCTGCCTTGGTGGGAAACAGCCGACACGTTAAAAAAAATTATTAATACAGTGGATCCCCAAGTAACGAACAAAATTCATTCCAGAAGCCTGCTCAAGTGCCATTACCGAATGAATTTACTCCCTTAAGAAATAATGTCAAGTAGATTAGTCCATTTCAGACCCCCAAAAATACACTTACAAAAGCACTTACAATATTATACTTACATAATTGTACGATTTCCGGGGTGTTCGTAACTCGGGGGTCCACTGTATTATATTAAAAATAAGCACTATATTCTTATAGGTCATTAAATGTTAGAAGAAAACAAGGAATTTCACAACTTTCTTCAACTCCCACAACATTAGGTACCATGCACAAAGATATATATTTCTGAGCCAGAATGCAATAACATACAGTGGTACCTCGGTTAACGATGGTCCCCAAAATCGCCCTTTTATGTAAGTTTATTTTTTTAAATGCTTTTGTAAGTGTATTTTTGGGGGTCTAAAAGGACTAGTCTATTTTACATTATTCCTTATGGGGATAAATTCGTTTGGTAATGGCACTTGAACAGCATTCTGGAATGAAAAAATATTGTTAACCGAGGTACCACTGTACTTGTAAACTTAGGTTTTATCACATCCCACTTCAGCATCAGATACTCAGTAATTATCAATGTGACTTACAATACTTTCATAGCATCACAATGTGAGAGTAATTACATCAACACTAATATTTATTAAATCTATAAAGAAACTAGTTTATTACAGTATTTAATCAATAAAGTAAAGCTTTTTCGATTACTATACTGCAATAAGATTTTTTTTTATACACACTAGCAATCTCCCACCAAGGCAGGGTGACACAAAAAAGAAAGAAACACTTTCACCATCATTCAACACCATCAATAATAAGCATTGTAATGGTTATTATTACATACCGTATTACTATTTAATTTTTTATTTAACATTAGTGAATCAAGGATACAAAAATATTAAATTCTTAAATTCAAGGTAAAGTGTACACATCCGTTTTATTTGTTAATCTCTGAAAAGAAGGTTGCTGTTACCTGTAATTTTACTACTGACCAGTATTTAAAAAAAAAAAAAAATCTGCTGTTGCAACTCTGCCTAAGGCCAGGGTTCTTTGTAACCACCTGATCAATCAGGCAACTGTTATTAGTGACTTGTAGGCCCACAGTCATCACAACCCAGATGATCAGGCATCTTCTACAGAAACTTAGTCTATCACCCTCTTGAACATTTCAACATTTGCTATGACAGTATTTTTATTCTTTGCTGGTACTGTAGAGGCTGAAATTTTTTTTTTCAATAAGTCAGCTGTCTCCCACCAAAGCAGGGTGACCCAAAAAGAAAGAAAATCCCCAAAAAGAAAAATACTTTCATCATCATTCAACACTTTCACCTCTCTCACACATAATCACTGTCTTTGCAGAGGCACTCAGATACGACAGTCCAGAAGTCACTCCAAACTGCCAACATCCCAAACCCCTCTTAAAGTGCAGGCATTGTACTTCCCATTTCCAGGACTCATGTCTGGCTAACCGGTTTTCCTGAATCCCTTCACTAAATATTACCCTGCTCACACTCCAACAGCTCGTCAGGTCCCAAAAACCATTCGTCTCCATTCACTTCTATCTAACAAGCTCACGCACGCTTGCTGGAAGTCCAAGCCCCTCGCCCACAAAACCTCCTTTACCCCCCTCCCTCCAACCTTTTCGAGGACGACCCCTACCCTGCCTTCCTTCCCCTACAGATTTGTATGCTCTCCAAGTCATTCTACTTTGATCCATTCTCTCTAAATGACCAAACCACCTCAACAACCCCTCTCCAGCCCTCTAATACTTTTAGTAACTCCACACTTCCTCCTTTAATGCTAACAGTTTTTTTTTAACACATCAACCGTATCCCACCAAGGCAGGGTGAGCAAAAAAAAGAAGAAACACTTTCATCATCACTCATTCCATCACTGTCTTGCCAGACATGTGCCGATACTACAATTCAATAACCGCAACATACCTCAATCCCTCATTCAGAGTGCAGGCACTATACTTCCCACCTTTAGGACTCAAGTCCAGCTAACAATGTGTTTTCTAATATGTATTGATATGGTACTCTCTGGTTATGTTTAAGGTACTACTACAGTGGACACCCGGTTAAAGGCCATTCCGGTTAAAGGCCAACTCGGTTAGAGGCCGGTTTTTTGGCTCCCGGTTAGAGGCCGGTTTTTTGGTTAGAGGCCGTATGGGACGTGTCCGTCCGCCGGCTAGGGCCGCTTGTGCTTCAGTTTGCCTGTCTCACTGTGCGTGAGGAAGCTTCTGCTCATTCATCCAAACATTTTGCTATAATCCATTATTTTTGGTGGTTATTTATCAAGTGCAACTGCGAAATAAGTCACCATGGCCCCAAGGAAAGTTCTTAGTAAAGTTCTTTTGGTAAAGAAAGTGAGAAACATGATAGAATTCAAGGCAGGCAGGCATAGAGGCAAGGAGAGTAGCAGGCATGCAGGGAGTGTAGCAGGCATGCAGGGAGTGTAGCAGGCATGCAGGGAGTGTAGCAGGCATGCAGGGAGTGTAGCAGGCATGCAGGGAGTGTAGCAGGCATGCAGGGAGTGTAGCAGGCATGCAGGGAGTGTAGCAGGCATGCAGGGAGTGTAGCAGGCATGCAGGGAGTGTAGCAGGCATGCAGGGAGTGTAGCAGGCATGCAGGGAGTGTGCAGGCATGCAGGGAGTGTAGCAGGCATGCAGGAGTGTAGCAGGCATGCGGGGTAGCAGGCATGCAGGGAGTGTAGCAGGCATGCAGGGAGTGTAGCAGGCATGCAGGGAGTGTAGCAGGCATGCAGGGAGTGTAGCAGGCATGCAGGGAGTGTAGCATGCATGCAGGGAGTGTAGCAGGCATGCAGGGAGTGTAGCAGGCATGCAGGGAGTGTAGCAGGCATGCAGGGAGTGTAGCAGGCATGCAGGGAGTGTAGCAGGCATGCAGGGAGTGTAGCAGGCATGCAGGGAGTGTAGCAGGCATGCAGGGAGTGTAGCAGGCATGCAGGGAGTGTAGTTGGTTGAGTGACTCTCAAGCTGATCCTAGTGGCATTAACGCTTTGAATGTTTTGGTCGTATATATACGTCTTACGAGCCACTGTTTCGGACGTATTAATACGCATAAATTCTAGCGGCCTCAAATCAAGTGGGAGAAAGCTGGTAGGCCCACATGTGTGAGAATGGGTCTGTGTGGTCAGTGTGCGCAGTATAAAAAAAATCGGGCAGCCAGTGGTGCATTGTGGGAAAGCCATTTCAGTAGTCCATGTTCATCATGCCTAGCGGTAAGAAATACCTGACTCCCCGGCGAATCTGGGACTCTTCTCTTCCCCAGTGATAGCTCTAACACAGATGGAAGTGTCTCTGAAGATGAACTTCATGGTTTTGAGGAGTTTGTGACCGAAAGCAATGCCCAGGATACCAGAAGGAAGGAAGGAAGGAAGAAAGAAAGAAAGTAAGGAAGGAATGAAGAGATGAGAGGAAGGAAGGAAGGAAGAGGAGATGAGAGGAAGGAAGTAAGGAAAGAAGAGATGAGAGGAAGGAAGGAAAGAAGAAGGAAGGAGGAAAGGAAGGAAGGAAGGAAAGAAGAAAGGAAGAAAGAAAGAAAGGAAGGAGAGATGAGAGGAAGGAAGGAACAAAAGAAGTAAGAAAGGAAGGAAGAAAAAAAGGAAGGAATGAAGGAAGAGATGAGAGGAAGGAAGGAAGAGATGAGAGGAAGAAAGGAAGAGATGAGAGGAAGGAAGGAAGAGATGAGAGGAAGGAAATAAGAAAGGAAGGAAGGAATGAAGGAAGAAAGGAAGCTAGGAAGGAGGTTGTGGGGAAGAAGACATGGGTCCCCTTTTGTGTTGACAGGTTGACAGCAGTGAGGGTGGGGAGTAATGGTATAATATGTCATTTTGACAGCTGCCTTACCCTGACTCAGCAAATTTAGATGTCCACACACACACACACACACAGCTTCAAGTGCTAAGGAAAGTTGATGGAAAGTGTCCAGTCATTATATATGTGTATATATATTATATGATAATAATGTTTGTGCAGTTATTGTGTTGCATACAACGAGTGTATATATGTACACAGCACCTTACTTTGGTCTCACAGGCCACATAAGTTACTTGGAAAAAAAAAAATATTGGAAAATACAAGAAACCTTCGAATGGAAGTAAATATAAGTGTACCGGTGAGCGGCATGCGCCGCTGTTGCCATATGCGGCTCATTTTCTGCCAACTTTACGCCTCCATATCTCAGTAAGTATTGATCGCAACAAAAAAATTTTATGATAAAACAATCAGAAAAATAATCTTAACCCTTTGAGGGTCGAGAGGCCCTCTCCCAAACTTGTTCTCAGTGTCGAAAAATTTTCAGAAAAAAAAAATTATTTTTTCTTATAAAATGATAGAGAATCTTTTTCCGATCATAACGCCACCAAAATTATGAAATATGATGGAAAACTAACGGAGTTATGCTCTTGCGAAGTTAGTGGTATCGATGACATTTACGCATCGGTGATTTCGCCCACTTTGAGCCCTATTTTCCGCAAATTCCAATGTTTCAGTCTACTAAAATTATAGCTATTTCGCTAGAGTTCCATTTGTTCTATCAATTGAGTATAAGAAATCACCAATTTACCGATTTCAACTAACCAATAAGGTGGTCAGAAATTGGCAATTTGACCAATTTCACACAAATTAAAAAAAATGCCAATTTCAAAATAGGGTCCAGAATAAACGAGACAGACATTCCTGGCACTCAAATAACATTTTATCTGTTCATTAGTCACGTCTCCAGGCCCGTCTTACATTACTTTTGCTTTCCATTTTGAATTTTTATTCTCACAAAAAAATAGAAGATTTACTGTTATGTATACAACTGCATCATTGTAGAAACGGTATAAATAATATCAGTGCACTTGTGCAAGAATATTAGACATGCCAGTTGATGTGTATTGGACGCATGGAATGATTTGTTTACTCTTGAACATCGACAAAAATTGAACATTTTCGCTACTTTGCGCTAAGTTTCAAGGTACTTGTCATAGTAAAACCAATCAAAATCATCACTATTTCTGTAATATATCTTCCATTCTATCGAATGAGACCAAGAAAACCAGAATACAACCACAAATACCATATAAAAATACACCCGAAAGTTGCTGTTTTAAACCAAAAAAAACGGTTGGAGGTTTTTTTTCTCATTATGCACTGCGTGCTTCAGGATTTTTTTTATACTGCGCACACTGACCACGCAGACCCATTCTTTCATATGTAGGCCTGCCAGCTTTCTTCCACCAGATTTGAAGGCACTAGAATTTAGGTGTACAAGTACGTGACCAACCCTGGCTGCACTGATGTACTAGTACGGGACCGACCCTCAAAGGGTTAGCATTTTGATAAGAATTTTTTTTTTTTCGAATATTATGCGGCAACAGGAGAGCACTCAGGATTGGGGGTTGCGACAGTCAAAGGGTTAAAAGACCACAGAGAGAGCTTTGCTAAATGAAGTCCTTATGGAGGGGGATTACCCTTCCAAACACTAACTCCTCCCTCTTTCCTCCTCCCTATCTTCCAGAAGACAGCATTAGTCTTCAATAAAGGTATGTAATAATGATTTAATTGTTAAAAAAAATATTTTTTTGTGAATAATTTTTGTCTGGAACGGATTAATTTTATTTACATTAATTCTTATGGGGAATATTATTTCGGTTAAAGGCCATTTCGGTAAGGCCCAACTTCTGGAACGGATTACGGCCTTTAACCGAGGGTCCACTGTACTTTTCACTAGATATTTTCTCTAATTCTTTCCTTATCTCTCACTCCAATAAGTTTTTATTTTAGTGTAGATGAGCACATACAAGTATCTTATGTATCCTTACACAATATAGTCAAACAAGAATTAAATTAAAAATGAAAAAAACAAATGACTTTATATAAGCTTGCACTAATCAAAACTCTCACAGTACAACAAAATTAATGAAGAAATACCACATATTCTATCCAAATCTAAAATACTGTGTTACCTATTGGCTGAATCTGGGACAAGCCAGGAGGTGTAGCAAGTGGATACCAGCAGGAACATGATGCTCAGTGCCAGGCGAAGCACAATACCAGGTATCAACCACAGACTCTGCTAATAACAATAATGAATTAGATTTAGACAAACATCATGAAAATGTTGGGTGGATACAGTATCTAATCAGTTCTTTGATCATCCTTGGTTGCCACTTCGTAAACCCTCTATGGAGGTGAGGATATCAGACCTCACATTAATTTGATTGGTAATCTCATGATTAGTCAGCTATCCTAGTCATTTATCCTGCACAGTCAAAGCTTTTAAAAGGAATCATACAATAATAAAATAATGATCCTAAATTTAGTATAAAAATCAAGCAAGAATGAAAACTGTGAAAATGTTAAGCTTAGATTTGATGTTTATTTTCCTGATGAAGATATTTCATAGACATGGGTAGGGTATCTCTCATTATGTACATA
Source organism: Cherax destructor (assembly GCA_009830355.1). Classification (NCBI taxonomy): domain Eukaryota; kingdom Metazoa; phylum Arthropoda; class Malacostraca; order Decapoda; family Parastacidae; genus Cherax; species Cherax destructor. The sequence goes on along the minus strand of WNWK01004429.1, from coordinate 111,352 downwards.
CTGCAATGACCAATTGCTAAGATAGCATACCCAAGATAACGGTTCCACAACTTTCAGGTATGAGCTAAATGAAAACCAGGGACCAAAAATGACAGTGCCAGGATTCATGATGTATCCTGCTATCTTTAGAGGATTGGGGGGACTGGGAAGTGTTGCAGAATCCAGGTCATATCCAATAGACACCAGCTTCATTAAGATGACCATCTGGGAACCTCGTATGCTATGCCAGTCAACTGGGTCAGCCCACCACAACTCCCTGATGATGATCATAAAACAATATTAATAAATCAAATATAAAGGATAATAATGTCGATGAAAAAAGGGAGGCGGTAATTTCATGTACTGGCCAGGGAGGTACAAGATCGTTTAGGAGTGAAGAAGAGCAGGATGTGAGTGTGGGGGAGGTGCGTGAGGCATTACGTAGAATGAAAGGGGGTAAAGCAGCTGGAATTGATGGGATCATGACAGAAATGTTAAAAGCAGGGGGGATATAGTGTTGGAGTGGTTGGTATTTTTGTTTAATAAATGGTAGGGTTATTATTGAAAGAATTAGAGGTAAGACAGAGAGTAGGATTGCAGATGAGCAAGGAGGCTTTAGAGTGGGTAGGGGATGTGTAGATCAAGTGTTTACAGTGAAGAATATATGTGAACAGTATTTAGATAAAGGTAGGGAAGTTTTCATTGCATTTATGGATTTAGAAAAGGCATATGATAGAGTGGATAGGGGAGCAATGTGGCAAATGTTGCAAGTGTATGGAATAGGTAGTAAGTTACTGAAGGCTGTAAAGAGTTTTTATGAGGATAGTGAGGCTCAGGTTAGGGTGTGTAGGAGAGAGGGAGATTACTTCCTGGTAAAAGTAGGTCTTAGACAGGGATGTGTAATGTCACCATGGTTGTTTAATATATTTATAGATAGAGTTGTAAAAGAAGTAAATGCTAGGGTGTTGGGGGGAGGGGTGGTATTAAATTATGGGGAATTAAATGCAAAATGGGAGTTGACACAGCTACTTTTTGCTGATGATACTGTGCTTATGGGAGATTCTAAAGAAAAGTTACAAAGGTTAGTGGACGAGTTTGGGAGGGTGTGTAAAGGTAGAAAGTTGAAAGTGAACATTGATAAGAGTAAGGTGATGAGGTTATCAAATTATTTAAATAAAGAAAAATTGGATATCTCATTGGAGAGAGGGATTATGGAAGAAGTAAATGTTATATACAATACAATACAATACAATTTTATATCTTTGCTCGTGTACATAGGTTTACATTACAATCATAAATTGAAGTACAAGGAGAGCTTCTGGCATGCCTTGGCATTAGGGGCAGCTTAATCTAATGGCTTATAGACTATGAACATAATACAGTGGACCCTCGGTTAACGAATACCCCGGAAATCGTGCAATTATGTAAGTATAATTTTGTAAGTTCTTGTGGAAGTGTATTTTTGGGGGTCTGAAATAGACTAACCAACGTGAAATTTTTCCTTAAGGGAGTAAATTCGTTCGGTAATGGCACTTGAGCAGACTTCAGGAGTAAAGTTTTTACGAAACTCGGGGGTCCACTGTATTGGAGTAATTGAGTGAGTTTGTATTGGTAGATTGTTCAAATTATGATATGATGATAACACATTGTTCATTACAAAATGATGATAGACATTGTAACTAGTGTTTAGTAGGATGGAACATAATAGTAAAAAATTTTTTTTTTTCAACAAGTCGGCCGTCTCCCACCAAGGCAGGGTGACCCAAAAAGAAAGAAAATCCCCAAAAAGAAAATACTTTCATCATCATTCAACACTTTCACCTCACTCATACATAATCAGTCTTTGCAGAGGCGCTCAGATACGACAGCTGAGAATAGTCCCTCCCAGCTGTCACTATCCCAGACCCCTCCTTTAAAGTGCAGGCATTGTACTTCCTATTTCCAAGACTCAAGTCCAACTAAATCAATTAACTGGTTTCCCTGAATCCCTTCACAAAATGTTACCCTGCTCACACTCCAACAGCTCGTCAGGTCCCAAAAACCATTCGTCTCCATTCACTCCTATCTAACATGCTCACACATACTTGCTGGAAGTCCAAGCCCCTCGCCCACAAAACCTCCTCTACCCCCTCCCTCCAACCTTTTTGAGGACAATCCCTACCTCCCCTTCCTTCCCCTACAGATTTATATGCTATCCAAGTCATTCTACTTTGATCCATTCTCTCTAAATGACCAAACCACCTAAACAACCCCTCTTCAGCCCTCTGACAAATACTTTTAGTAACTCCACACCTCCTCCTAATTTCCACACACTGAATTTTCTGCATAATATTTACACCACACATTGCCCTTAGACAGGATATCTCCACTGCCTCAACCGCCTCCTCGCTGCAGCATTTGCAACCCATGCTTCACACATATAAGAGTGTTGGTACAACTATACTTTCATACATTCCCTTCTTTGCCTCCATGGATAATGTTTTTTGTCTCCACAGATACCTCAATGCACCACTCACCTTTTTTCCTTCATCAATTCTATGGGCCCGGTGGCCTGGTAGCTTGAGCTCTCGCTTCACACACGGAGGGCCCGGGTTCGATTCCCGGCGGGTGGAAACATTTCGACGTGTTTCCTTACACCTGTTGTCATGTTCACCTAGCAGCAAATAGGTACCTGGGTTGTTAGTCGACTGGTGTGGGTCGCATCCTGGGGGACAAGATTAAGAACCCCAATGGAAATAAGACAGACAGTCCTCGATGACGCACTGACTTTCTTGGGTTATCCTGGGTGGCTAACCCTCCGGGGGTTAAAAATCCGAAGAAATCTTATCTTATCTTTATCCTTCGTAAACCCATCTGCTGACAAGTCAACTCCCAAATATCTGAAAACATTCACTTCTTCCATAATCCCTCTCTCCAATGTACAAGTATGTTTTACGCACTATGGTTATTGACGTACTAGTACGCCTAAATTCTAGCGCCCTCAAATCAAGCAGAAACAGGCTGTTAGGCCTAGATGTGATAGAATGGGTCTGTGCGGTCAGTGTGCGCAGTATAAAAAAATTCCTGCACCACACAGTGCATAATGAAAAAAAAAACTCTGACCGTGTTTTTGGTTTAAAACAGCGACTTTGCAGTCTATTTTCGTATGGTATTTATGCTTGTATTCTCGTTTTCTTAGTCTCATTTTATAGAACAGATGATATATTACAGAAATAGAGATCATTTTGACTGGTTTCACGATGACAAGTACCTTGAAACTGAGCGCAAATTAGCGAAAATGTTCGATTTTGGCCGATGTTCAGGAGTAAACAAATCACACCATGCGTCCACTACACATCAACTGGAGAGTCTAATATTCTTGCACAAGTGCACTGATATTATTTATACCATTTTTACAGCGATGCAGTTGTATACATAACAGTAAATCTTCTATTTTTTGTGAGAATAAAAATTCAAAATGGAAAGCAAAAGTAATGTAAGAGGGGCCTGGAGACGTGACTAATGAACAGAGAAGATGTTATTTTAGTGCCAGGAATGTCTGCCTTGTTTTTTTTGGACCCTATTTTGAAACTGGCATCGTTTGAAATTTGTGTGAAATTGGCCAAATTGCCATTTTCTGACCACTATTTTGGGTAGTTGAAATTGGTAAATAGGCGGTTTCTTGTACTCAATCGATAGAAGAAATGGAGTTCTAGCGAAATAGCTATAATTTTAGTAGACTGAAACATTGGAATGTGCCGAAAATAGGGCTCAAATTGGGTGAAATCGCCGATGCGTAAGTGTCATGGCTACCGCTAAATTCGTGAAAGCATAATTCCGTTAGTTTTCGATCAAATTTCATAATTTTTGTGGCGTTATGATCGGAAAAAGATTCTCTATCATTCCATAAGAAAAAATAATTTTTTTTTTAAATTCGTGGACCCTGAGAACGAGTTTCAGAGAGACCCCCTTGGACCCCCAAAGGGTTAAATCATTTGATACCCTCATCACCTTACTCTTATCTATGTTTACTTTCAACTTTCTACCTTTACACACCCTCCCAAACTCGTCCACTAACCTTTGCAACTTTTCTTTAGAATCTCCCATAAGCACAGTTTCATCACCAAAAAGTAACTGTGTCAACTCCCATTTTGCTTTTAATTCTCCATAATTTAATCCCACCCCTCTCCCCAACACCCTAGCATTTACTTCTTTTATAACCCCATCTATAAATATATTAAACAACCATGGTGACATTACACATCCCTGTCTAAGACCTACTTTTACCGGGAAGTAATCTCCCTCTCTCCTGCACACCTTAACCTGAGCCTCCCTATCACTTGCAACATTTGCCACATTGCTCCCCTATCCACTCTATCATAGGCTTTTTCTAAATCCATAAATGCAATGTTATTATTATCGTTATTAATATGGCCTCTTCAAGACTAATAACACACTCTTAGTGATTTTAATGTGTTCTTGCAAGCCAGCACGGGCGCAAGTTAAGTAAATGGTGTACATACACCTGTTCATTTGTACATTATGGTTTTCTTATGAAAGAAGTGATCTAATGAAGTTAGCATTACAATCTCCCTTTTCTCTTATAGTAACATGTCTGAAGGAGGAAATAATGGGAAGATATTTTCATAGCTGGAGCAAGAATGCCTGCCACCACCGTCCTCCCCCGCCACCACATTCGTAATGACATACATATATTATTCATTCTAGAGTGTATATCAGGTTTTCATGTTACTTATATTGTTTATTATGTCATATTAGATGAATTGTGATAGATAAATAAGCTGTCGAGTTGATAATAGCGTCATAGTGAAGTACAGTGAGCCCCCGGTTCTCGTCGGCAATCCGTCACAGAGGGCCCGTCGACCACCGGTTTGGTCGAACTCCGATTCTATTTTCCCCATAAGAAATAATGGAAATAAAATTAATCCGTCCCAGCCATCCAAAAGTATTAAAATAAAATATTTTTTAGGACTTTTTGACATTAAAATAAACACAATTTTATAAAAAAAATAAGAAATAAATAGTACAATAACATGTCACTTACATTTATTGAAGAGTTGTTGATGTGTTTGAGGACGGGAGGAGGGAAGAAGGTGGTACCTGCTAGTGTTTGGAAGGGGAATCCCCTTCCATTAACACTGCAGGTACCAAGTTCTTTTTTGGGGTTACTGGCCTTTTTCTTTGAATGTTACACTCCCTGCATGAATGCTACACTCCCTGCATGAATGCTACACTCCCTGCATGAATGCTACACTCCCTGCATGAATGCTACACTCCCTGCATGCCTACTACACTCCCTGCATGCCTACTACACTCCCTGCATGCCTACTACACTCCCTGCATGCCTACTACACTCCCTGCATGCCTACTACACTCCCTGCATGCCTACTACACTCCCTGCATCCTTGCTACACTCCCTGCATTATTGCTACACTCCCTGCATCCCTGCTACACTCCCTGCATCCTTGCTACACTCCCTGCATCCTTGCTACACTCCCTGCATCCTTGCTACACTCCCTGCATCCTTGCTACACTCCCTGCATCCTTGCTACACTCCCTGCATCCTTGCTACACTCCCTGCATCCCTGCTACACTCCCTGCATCCTTGCTACACTCCCTGCATCCTTGCTACACTCCCTGCATCCCTGCTACACTCCCTGCATCCTTGCTACACTCCCTGCATCCCTGCTACACTCCCTGCATCCCTGCTACACTCCCTGCATCCCTGCTACACTCCCTGCATCCCTGCTACACTCCCTGCATCCCTGCTACACTCCCTGCATGAATGTTACACTCCCTGCATCCTTGCTACACTCCCTGCATGAATGCTTCACTCCCTGCATATTCTTTACCACAGGCTTGGCACTAGGAGCTTTCTTGGGGCCCATGGTGGCTTATTTAGCAGTTGCAAGCACTAAAAACACTGGAATAATGACAATATATATGGTATGAATGCGTGGGTGGTGCGTGGGTAGTGTTCGCTCACTTGTAAACAATAACACACTGAGTGCCTGGGCGCTCAGCTTGGCCACGGCCACACGCGTACGCGTTCGGGACGAATAGCCGACTCGCCGAACTCCGAGTGGCCGCCTAATACCGAGTCAAAAATATTGTAAAAAAACTTGTCGAACACCGATTTGGCCAGCTCCGACGCCGTCGAACACCGGGGGTTCACTGTACTATTTTGTCATGCCTCCTGACAGCAGGAGGAAAATATTGCTTCGAGTTTCGAATGTTTCGAGTTTAGAACTAGGCTCCTGAAACGGATTAAGTTCAAAACTCGGGGTTCCACTGTAATATGTAAACCCCACATTGTAATATTAACAGATAAATAAAAAAAATTAATTTTAATTTTAATAATAGAGTGAAATATTGACTATTTGTAATCTACTACTCTTCACCTGTCTAAACTTAAGTTGTCAATAAGTATTAGGTTGTCTTCCCAAAATGCCTTGGCATGATAGTGGCTTTCTTTCCTACAATCATATTATGATATGTAAACACACACTGTAACCTTTGCAAAGAAATAAATATTTTATTTTATTTATTTATTTATTGTTCCCCACCATGTCATGCTTCAGTGCTCTGCCAGAGCTCGGTGAGGAAGGAGGCCTGCTACATCGTTCCTCAGTGCCCCTGCGGCTACACATATCACAGACATGCTCTGCTCTAATAGGGTGAGTGCACGGGTATTCTCTGCAATTGAAAGTTTAGTTCGACCCATTCTGACCACTTGGAGCAGAGATATAGCGTGGCAAAGTTCGTGAAAAAGGGGCACTGAGGAACAACGTAGCAGGCCTCCTTCCTCACTGAGCTCTGGCAGAGCACTGAAGTGTAGCATGGTAGGGAACAATGGAGCAAGACGGGCTCCAGTACACAAGCTCTGCCCACTTTTCCTATGGTGGAAATGCAAGTGAAATGTATGTACCAAAATCTCGTGTATAGATTTTTTTGGCGTTGGAAAAGTATAGATTTTTTTGTGTGCACTGTATATATATATGTAATATAAACACAGTGAAAACTAGTAACATTCCAAGCCTTTTTGTGTTCTCTTGCATTATCATAATTCTTTGATAATGCAAGAGATTGTGAAATCACTTGTAATGCTGGGTCTTTCCATGTCAAGTGGACCAGGGGTCCCCACCTGACCGTCTCCAATTTCGATAAAATTTTACATGAAGGTTGGCATCTATGTCATACTAACTTTGGGAAAGTTTTAGTTCGTGATATGCAACAATAGTAATGTTGTGACCCTCAGAGTGGAGGCAGGTGAAAATTTCACCGACCCGCAGCACACAATCAGCAGTGTTCAGGTTATTGGTGTGGCAGATCTAGAAGAGTAAAAGTTGTGTAAGTACACATGCCTATACAACTTTTAGAGCTGATTTAAAAAAATCACAGTCCTAAAACTTACATGCTTTTACTTTTTTCACAGTATGAAGCCCAAGTAAGCAAAAAACATCTGTCACGTAAAATTAAATCTTGAATTCAGCTGCCTATATCTCTAAAGAAAAATATTATTTTTGTATGACATTATTGTAGCCAGCTACCCAAGTGGACATTGTCACATTCCTAAAATATCAGACTCCGAACATTTTTAGTTCCTGTGCTAATGGTATCTAAAAATGCCCTCACAGACCTCACGATGAATTTTAGGCCATTTTCGAAAACCAATAGCAAAAACCAACACAATCAATTTTCATTAGAAAGAGCAGATTCTAAACTAAAAGATATCTATTTTCTGGACAGGTGTTTTGCCCTTGAAAGGAGAAAACAGGTCTTAAAATATGGTGATTTTTGGCTTGTGCTATGTTATAATGAAAACTAGGGATTTTTCAGTTGTTGCTGTTATAGAGCAACAACAGCTAGAACCTCGCTTTTAGGTGTCATCATACTATTTTCAGTGCCGCGGGTCAGTGTAATTTTCACCTGTCTCCATTCTGAAGGCCACAGCATTACTACTACTGCATATCATGAACTAAAATTTTCCCAAAATTAGTTATATATACATGCCAAACTTCATGTAAAATTTTATTGAAATTGGTGATGGTCAGGTAGGGACGATTTTCAAAATCAGTTCACTTGACATGGAATGACCCTACTGCTACTTTTCACTGTGGTTATATTGCATATTAAGATATTACATGTTTCTTGTGATTTTACTGCACTATATATATATGTCTGCTGTTAACTAGAGATATGAATAGAGAGTACTACACTAATTAAACTACATATTCAGTACACTATACATGTACAGCCTCTCCTCACTTAGTGACATACTTGTTAACCGACCGTTTGGACTTATGACCAGCTCTCCAACCAGTATGCAAACCTAAGTAATGTATATCAGAGCTGATTTCCTCTATTCTGTTTATTACATTATACAGTACACTACTGTATAAACATTTAAAAAATATGTTAAAAATGTTATAAATGGTGCAAAGGTGACATTAAAAAAATATCTAAAGATGGTTGACACAAACCCACTACCAGTACAGTATGCTCATCGCTTAACGACCAATTCGCTTACCGACCTACTCTTAGAATGGAACCATGTCATTAAGTGAGGAGAGGCTGTACATATTCACACTGGTGTAAATATATCACAGACACAGACATATGTACTAAATTTAATATTCAAGCTTAACATTTTTGCCTGGTACTTCCATACATGAGTGTACCATATTTAAATACTGACCTATATATACATCCAGACTTCCACCTTCTCATTCAAAATTATATAGTAAGTACACTATTTATGGTATAAGTAATTGTATAATTATGTAAATTTTGTCTTAAGATAAACTTGAAATAAGGGAAACTTACCCAAAAATGAGAAAAGCAACACACGCCACACAGGTCCAAGGGCCTCGGCGAGACTGAGATGCATAGTGAGAGACAACAAGGGCGAGGATTCCCACTCCCGTGAGACAGGCCATGTAGCCTGTACGAAGACCAAATAGGTCCCAAACAACCACACAACCACATGCAGTAGAGATCAGGTGCACAAGCCATGCAGGAGGACGTACTATGGAAGGAGAATGCCAGAAAAACTATCAATACAGTACTTGTCAAAAGTATCAGTTCAACAATGAGGGGCCAGATTTATGTGGCCCAAGACAGGCTTATCTCTTTTGTTTTTAAAGAAAACGAAAATACTGTAGTAGTAGTAGTAGTAGTATGTTGCTCCAATATATTAATGAATGTATATTTATGATAGGGGCTTACAGACGCATCTATATTTCTTGATATTGTTAGGTTTCAAGATATCGATTATCCTGTCAAGAATATATAAAAGTAGGCTACCCAAAGTTTAGAAAGCAAAATTAGACAATACAGTGGACCCCCAGTTTTTGTAATTTATTTGTTCCAGAATGCTGTTCAAGTGCCATTACCAAACAAATTTATTCCCATAAGGAATAATGAAAATTAGACTAGTCCTTTTAGACCCCCAAAAATACAGTTACAAAAGCACTTACAAAAATACACTTACATAATTGTTCGAGTTTGGAGCATAACGAACACCGGGGGTCCACTCTATTCCCAAGTTTACTACACTTAATTCATTACCATTCTTGCTGCTTCTACACACATTCCACAACACTCAACAGAGGCAATAAATTAGGTTAATGTGTTGTAATTAGTCTTAATTTTATGTTTTGATTATTTTTAATCTCTCACCCTTTCTTTCATCAAAGTATTATATTTATCAAAGGATTATACTTATACTGTATCGTGGTTGTAGTGCGAATGATAAGAAAGAGATGATTGTGGATGTTATGAATGAAAAGTAGCTGGATGTCCTGGCTCTAAGTGAAACAAAGCTGAAGGGGGTAGGAGAGTTTCAGTGGGGAGAAGGAGAAACAAATGGGATTAGGTCAGGGATTTCTAATAGAGTTTAAGCTAAGGAAGAAGTAGCAATAAGGTTGAAGGATAAGTTATGGCAGGAAAAGAAGTAATATAAATGAATAAATTCAAGGATTATGTGGAGTAAAATAAGGGTTGGATGTGAAAAGTGGGGTATAGTAAGTGTTTATACACCTGGAGAAGAGAGAAGTGTAGAGGAGAGAGAGAGTGATTTTGGGAAATGTTGAGTGCATGGGGAGTTTTGAACCAAGTGAGAGAGTACTTGTGGTTGGGGATCTTAATGCTAAAGTGGGTAAAAATGTTGAAGAGGAGTAGTAGGTAAATTTGGGGTGCCAGGGGTAAATGAAAATTTGGAGCCTTTAATTGAACTATGTGTAGAAAGAGGTTTGGTAATAAGTAATACATATTTTATGAAAAAGAGGATAAATAAGTATACAAGATATGATATAACACATAATGAAAGTAGTTTGTTAGATTATGTATTAGTGGATAAAAGGTTGATGGGTAGGCTTCAGGATGTACATGTTTATAGAGGGGCAACAGATATATCGGGTCATTATCTAGTTGTAGCTACAGTTAGAGTAAGAGGTAAATGGAACAAAAGGAAAATGGCAACAGTAAGTAAGAGAGAGGTGAAAGTTTATAAACTAAAAGAGGAGGAAGATAGAGTGAGATATAAGCAACTACAGTGGACCCTCGGTTTTCGTTGAAAATTCATTCCAGAATGCTGTTCGAGTGCCGTTATAAAACAAATTTGTTCCCATAAGGACAAATGTAAATTAGATTAGTCGTTTCAGACCCCCAAAAATACACTTACAAAAGCTCTTACAAAAATACACTTGCATAATTGTTCGAGTTTGGGGGTGAACGAAAACCGAGGGTCCACTGTATTGGCAGAAAGGTGGGCTAGTGCAAGTATGGGTAGTGGGGGGCTTGAAGAGGGATGGGATAGTTTTAAAAATGCAGTAGTATTAGAATGTGGGGCAGACGTTTGTGGTTATAGGAGGGTAGGTGCAGGAGGAAAGAGGAGTGATTGGTGGAATGAGGTAAAGGGTGCGATAAAAGAGAAAAAGGTAGCTTATGAGAGGTTTTTACAAAGCAGAAGTGATATAAGAAGGGCAGAGTATATGGAGAGTAAAAGAAAGGTGAGGAGAGTGGTGAGAGAGTGCAAAAGGAGAGCAAACGACAGAGTGGGAGAGGCATTGTCAAGAAATTTTGCTGAAAATAAGAAAAAATTTAGGGGCGAGATAAACAAGTTAAAAAACCATAGGGAATGAATGGATTGGTCAGTTAAAAATAGAGTAGGGAGTTAGTAGATGGGGAACTGGAGGTATTGGGTAGATGGTGGGAATATTTTGAGGAACTTTTAAATGTCGATGAAGAAAAGGAGGAAGTAATTTCATCCACTGGCCAGAGAGGAATAACATCTTTTAGGAGTGAAGAAGAGCAGGATGTGAGTGTGGGGAAGGTTCATGAGGCATCACGTAGAATGGAAGGGGGTAAAGTAGCTAGAACTGATGGGATCATGACAGAAATGTTAAAATTGGGGAGTTATAGTGTTGGAGTGGTTGGTATTTTTGTTTAATAAATGTATGAAAGAGGGGAAGGTACCTAGGGATTGGCAGTGTGTGTATAATTCCTTTATATAAAGGGAAGGGGGACAAAAGAGATTGTAAAAATTATAGGGAAATAAGTTTACTGAGTCCATGCATGTCGTAAGAGGCGACTAACATGCCGGGAGCAAGGGCTAGTAACCCCTTCTCCTGTATATAGGGTCCCTCGGCGCCGACTTCCAGAATGCTGCTCAGTGCCATTACGACGAATTTACTTCCTTAAGAAATAATGTCACGAGGTTAGTCTATTTCAGACCCCAAAATACATGGCAACAGCACTTAAAAATACACTTACATAAATGCGAGTTTGAGATGCACGAAACCGAGGACCACTGTACAGTGGTCCCTCGGTTTCGTGCATCTCCAAACTCGAACATTTATGTAAGTGTATTTCGTAAGTGCTGTTGCAAGTGTATTTTGGGGTATGAAATAGACTAACCTACGTGACATTATTTCTTAAGGAAGTAAATTGCGTAATGGCACTTGAGCAGCATTCTGGAACAAATTTTCAGCAAAAACCGAGGGACCACTGTATTACTAAATGACCAGGACCCACAGGTAACAGAATTCACAAACACTATGAGCAACTGCTTGTTACTGCCAACAATATCAAAACCTACAAGAATCTCTGAGAATAGTATCTCATTATTAGACCACATCTGGACTAACACTATATCCCTTCTAAAATCAGGAATAATCACAGACAACACCACTGACCACTACCCTACCTTTCTCATAACCAACCTAGGTAATTTGCCCCAAGATATTTCAAAAGTTACTTTCAGACTACATAACGAGTAAGCTGTTAATAACTTTATAACAGCAATGATTAACATCAACTGGAATAACGAGTTAGAAACATATCCTGATACTAATGAATGCATCAATAACTTCCTTAAAAAAAACCACCACCTCTATAAGAAACATTGTCCTAAAAAAAATAAACAGATCACAGCTAAGAGACTCAACAATCCCTGGTTAACACCCAGCATCCTTAAATCCATTAACAAAAGGCACCAATATGAAAAACAATACAGAAGGGGTCTAATAACTAGAGAACAATCCAAACGCTACTCGTCAATCCTTACCAGCCTGATAAGGTCAAAAAAATTGTATATGTATTATGAGAACAGACTACATAACATAAAAGGTGATATGAAAAAGACCTGGCGCACCCTATCTGCAATTCTAGGAAATAAAAAGATATCCAAAAACAATACCATCAAATTATTAAAAACAGATGAACCCCTACTCTCACCAACTGAGACAGCAAACAGACTTAATGTTTTCTTCTCCACCATAGGAAAGAATCTAGCGAGTAAAATCCCAAGCTCGAACACCCGTCCAACAGACTACCTTACCAACACCTACCCGGATTCACTATTCCTAGCTCCTACCAACCCAATAGAAGTCTCGCTCATAATCAACACCCTTAAAATCAAGACAGGAGACATAAACAGCTTACCACCTTTTATGTACAAAAAAGCTTCACAGGTACTGTCACCAATTATTGCAACACTCTTCAATAAATCCATTGAAACCTCTACCTTCCCAGCAATTCTTAAAACAGCAAGGGTCACCCCGATCAAACAGACTTGAATAATTATAGACCAATATCTAATTTACAACTGCTTTCTAAAATCTTCGAAAAATTAATTCATAGACAGATCTATTCCTACCTCGTCTCACACAATGTACTCAACCCCTGTCAGTTTGGATTCAGGACCAACAAGAGCACAAATGATGCCATTATACACATGCTAGAGCTAATATACACCGCACTTGAGAAGAAAGAAGTCCCACTGGAAATCTTCATTGATCTACGCAAAGCTTTTGATACAGTCAACCATGATTTACTGCTCAAAAAAATTAGCACACTATGGTATAAGAGGTTACTCACTCAACTACCTAAAGTCATACCTTAGTAACAGAATCCAATACGTGTACACAAATGGAGCGACCTCTTCCACACAACAAAATACAGTTGGAGTCCCTCAAGGAAGTGTCCTGGGTCCACTCCTATTCCTCATGTACATCAATGACCTACCGAATGCATCACAACTACTCAAACCCATATTATTTGCAGATGACACAACGTATGTCTTCTCTCACCCAAATCCAGTCATACTGGCCAACACCATCAATGCCGATTTACAGAAAATATGTATCAACATGGATGACGACTAATAAGCTTACTCTCAATACTGACAAGACCTACTTCATACAATTTGGAAACAGAGCCACAAATGTTCCACTTAACATAACACTCAATGGTTCACCCATCACAAGACTCACAGAGGGAAAATTCCTAGGAATCCACCTTGACAGTAGCCTAAAATTCCAAACACACATACAACAAATTTCCAAGAAAATCTCAAAGACAGTAGGCATATTATCAAAGATATGCTACTATGTGCCTCAATCAGCTCTCCTTGCACTATATCACTCACTCATCTCCCCTTATCTCACTTATGGAATCTGTGCATGGGGATCAACAACAGTAAATCACCTTAGACCACTCATAACCCAGCAAAGGCTGCAGTCAGAATGATAACAAATTCCCACTCTAGACAGCATACTCCACCAATATTCAAATGCCTAAAACTACTCACCATAAAGAACATTCACACTTATTCTTGTGCCTACTACATATATAGAACTCTACACTCTAATATAAACCCTCCACTCAAAATTCTCCTCACCAACTTTAATAGGTCCCATGACCACAACACAAGACACAGATCACTTTTTGATATACCCCATGTCCATATCAACCTATGTAAAAATTCTATGCACATAAAGAGCCCCAGAATCTGAAATTCATTACTAAATACTAAAATAACCTTGTCTGAAAATCATTTTAAGACTCTTCTCAAAAATCACCTACTCACCCTAAACTAAATACTCATACTCAAAAAATACTCATTGTTATTTTCCTACAAGATAATTACCATTTTTACTATTATGTTCTATTATATTACTTTAAAAAATGCTCAATGTTATTTTCCTTAAGATAATTTCAATTTTTACTATTAACTACCATCCTACTAAACACTTGTTACAATGTAGTATCACCATATTGTAATTTGCCCAATGTAATATCATCATATTGTAATCTGAACAATATTTAAACAAGTCAAACTCAATCAATTTCTCCAATATTATGTACATAGTCTATAAGCCATTAGATTAAGCTGCCCTTAATGCCATGGCATGTCAGTGGCTCTCCTTGCACTTCTATGTAAAATTGCGAAGAAATAAATATTTATATTTGTATTACTTACTTATTCCAACTGTGTTTTGGTTAGCGGGTCGGCGTCGCTTGGGGCGGTCACATGGAGTGGAGATGCTGGCGAGGAGCATTGTATTTGAGCTAAGTTTTTGTACTTCGTTTGGTTAGGAAACCCACGCCATAGGCTATTTTAATGCTTACCAGTAAGCTCACTGGGGCTCTGACGTGGTCAGGGCTCTGTTAGTCGAGTGAGAGTTGGTGAATTTGGATAACATATTTTAGGAGGAGAGTAGAGTGGTGTAGGACAGGTGGTGCCCACGGCACACCACCCCCATACACCCAGTGTTTGTTTATTTTACGGCGACTCTCCAGCCTGGCGACTCTTCATGTATCTGGTTTTAGGTGTTTCAGCCACGAGAGAGATGGGTGTATATTTAGTGAGTGTATATAGTGTTATCTTAAATAAATGTATATTTTTCTAACGAGGAATTTTCCCTGAACCTTCTGATAACCAACCCATTCATGTGTTTAATGCTGGTTTAGCGCTTTCTACGTGCCTATCTGTGCTCATGATAATGCGAGCACAGATGGGCATGTTTGTGGAGCAACTTGCAATGTGAACAGACTGACTGATGTTGTAGTGGCCAGGCTTAGGCTTGGCTACAAGTACTTCTGACAGTTTGGGAGACACAGATGATGATCAAACTAAATGCAAATTATGTGATCAGGCATATGGTCACTGTCTTGAACACTATGTGCTTAATTGTGCACTTATTGAGGAATATAGAGATAGTATACTAACCTATGTGACATGTCACGATATCTTATTCATGAAATAAGATACCAATTGTACTAAGCAAATTTCCTAAATTTGCTTGTAACAGATAATTGAAATGTAGATATAAACCCAAATGTACAATTGTTAACCCCTTTGGGGCCTAGTGCCTAGGCCTTTTGTGTATCCATATGCTCTTGCGCTACCGTCCACAGGATGGATATGGGGTGCACAATAAACTAGCCACTTCCGTGGCAAAATCTAAAAAAAAATCTAATCTGTTTTGACTGGGATAGCCCTGGGTGGCCTAGTGTTACAGGTGATTTGTGTAACTTTTACCTTTTGCCCTTAGACAAGGCACTGGGCCCCAGGTAATTCCACTGTCTGCGTAACAGTCCTAAATTCTTCCAAATTAATGTTTTCACCACAGAGGACTTACTTCATGCACCTTTTCACTGTCCCGATCGTACATTCACTTAGTACCTTGTGGGAGCACCAGTTCAAGTGAGCGCCAGCTAGAGCAAATAGCGTGGCAAACACCATAGAAGCTGCCTTTACTTTGGGTTCTCAACGTAATAAATATCTACTGACAGTGATGTTGATTCAGAATCTCGATCATTTCAAGATCCCTGTTGAACCTATCGGGATACACTTAGAAAATCCTAAAGGGATTAGTACCACATTTACACACGAAAATCACTCCCTATGAAATCAAAAGACTCGGCAGACGATGCAACACCCCTCCAATGAAAAGCAGGGGTGCCACTAGCACTATGAGAGACAACACAATAAGTGTCAGGGGCCCAAGACTGTTCAACTGCCTCCTAGCATACATAAGGTGGATTGCCAATAGACACCTGGCTGTCTTCAAGCAGACACTGGACATGCACCTAAAGTCAGTACCTGACCAGCCAGGCTGTGGTTCGTACATCGGTTTATGTGCGGCCAACAGTAACAGCCTGGTTGATCAGGCCCTGATCCACCATGAGGCCTGGTCACAGACCGGGCTACGGGGGCATTGACCCCCGAAATCCTCTCCAGGTATACAGTGAACTACCTACAAAACTGTTAATATTGTCTGAAATCATGAGATGTTGACATGATTTTCTAGCTATGAATCTTCGAAAGATTCTGACAAATGTTTCTGCGGTCATATGGTCATGCGGTCATGCGGTCATGCGGTCATGTGGTCATGCGGTCATGTGGTCATGTGGTCATGCGGTCATGCGGTCATGTCCACAACCAACTTCAGATTATCACTTGTGACGTATGCACACTTTTATGGGCGTTTTATCAGGTATTTTCGTCAATGTGATTGACCTGGAGCAGTCAACTAACAAGTGTGTGGTGGTCATGATTATGGTGTTCAACTAACAAGTGTGTGGTGGTCATAATTATGGTGTTCAACTAACAAGTGTGTGGTGGTCATGATTATGGTGTTCAACTAACAAGTGTGTGGTGGTCATGATTATGGTGTTCAACTAACAAGTGTGTGGTGGTCATGATTATGGTGTTCAACTAACAAGTGTGTGGTGGTCATGATTATGGTGTTCAACTAGCAAGAGTGTGGTGGTCACGGGATGGGAGGGGGGGGGGACAGGATCCAGATACATACATGGTCTTGCTTCTACCCTTCGACATATTACAGTGCACAGTACCTGAGGGGCCTTTCTACACAATGTAGAATATTTAGTCATGCCTGTTGCTAACCGTGGAATATCATCCTTAGTTGCATCATCAATTTCTACAACAGTTACTCAAGGATTAGCAGCTATAGTTGGGTTTTGCTATGGCCATTATCAGACAATATGTGTATTAAATAGGAGGATGAAAGAATTTCTCTGCGGGAGATTTGGTCACAAGTGTATATATACTAAGGGTCTATTATTGATCTGATTTTTTATCTTTACCGTCATGGTCCTAAATTCTTCCAAATTAATGTTTTCACCACAGTGTATGGTAGAGTTATTATTGAAAGAATTAAGAGCAAGACGGAGAGTCGGATAGCAGATGAGCAAGGAGGTTTTAGGAAAGGTAGGGGGTGTAGACCAAGTGATTACAGTGAAACATATAGCTGAACAGTATTTAGATAAGGGTAAAGAGGTGTTTGTGGCATTTATGTATTTGGAAAAGGCGTATGACAGGGTGGATAGGGGGGCAATGTGGCAGATGTTGCAGGTGTATGGAATAGGAGGTAGGGTCCTGAAAGCAGTGAAGAGTTTATACGAGGATAGTGAGGCTCAGGTTAGATTATGTAGGAGAGAGGGAGATTATTTCCCAGTAAAAGTAGGCCTTAGACAAGGATGTGTGATGTCACCATGGTTGTTCAATATATTTATAGATGGGGTTGTAAGAGAAGTGAATGCACGGGTGTTGGCAAGAGGTGTGGGGTTAAAAGATAAAGAATCTAATACAAAGTATTGGGAGTTGTCACAGCTGCTTTTTGTTGATGACACTGTGCTTTTGGGAGATTCTGAAGAGAAGTTGCAGAGGTTGGTGGATGAGTTTGGTAGGGTATGTAAAAGAAAGAAATTGAAAGTGAATATAGGAAAGAATAAGGTGATGAGGATAACAAGATAACAAAAAAGTTAGGTGATGAAAGATTGGATATCAGATTGGAGGGAGAAAGTATGGAGAAGGTGAATATATTCAGATATTTAGGAGTGGACATGTCAGCAGATGGGTCTATGAAGGATGAGGTGAATCATTGAATTGATGAGGGGAAAAGGGTAAGTGGTGCACTTAGGAGTCTGTGGAGACAAAGAACTTTGTCTGTGGAAGCAAAGAGGGGAATGAATTAGAGTATAGTTATACCAACACTCTTATATGGGTGTGAAGCATGGGTGATGAATGTTGCAACAAGGAGAAGGCTGGAGGCAGTGGAGATGTCATGTCTAAGATTAATGTGTGGTGTGAATATAATGCAGCGAAGTCGTAGTGTGGAAATTAGGAGGAGGTGCGGGATTACCAAGACTATTATACAGAGGGCTGAGGATGGGTTGTTGAGGTGGTTTGTACATGTAGAGAGGATGGAACAAAATAAGATGACTTCGAGAGTGTATAAATCTGTAGTGGAGAGAAGCCGGGGTAGGGGTCGGCCTAGGAAAGGTTGGAGGGAGGGGGTAAAGGAGGTTTTGTGTGCGAGGGGTTTGGACTTCCAGCAAGCATGTGTGAGCGTATTTGATAGGAGTGAATGGAGACAAATGGTTTTTAATACTTGACGTGCTGTTAGAGTGGAAGCAAAGTAACATTTATGAAGGGATTCAGGAAAACCGGCAGGCCGGACTTGAGTCCTGGAGATGGGAAGTACAGTGTCTGCACTCTGAAGGAGGGTTGTTAATGTTGCAGTTTTATAACTGTAGTGTAAGCGCGCCTCTGGCAAGACAGTGATGGAGTGAATGATGAAAGTTTTTCTTTTTTGGGCCACCCTGCCTTGGTGGGAAACGGCCGATGTGTTAATAAAAAAAAATGTGTATCTGATTTATATAGACTGATTTTCCTGATACCTCTAGCATATATTGGGCCAACTTCGTACCCTTATAGGTTGTTGTCAGTTATAACTGTGGCAGCAGTCTTCCCTTGCTTTGGAAGTGAGGGTGTTGCTTCCTGTAGCATTGCTGAGATCTGCCGTGGCGCCGCAAGATTTTGTAGTAGCACTTCTAGACACTTCAGTGACATGAACATGCTGAGGATAATCATTGGTAATTGCTTACCATTCACCTTCAAGTTCCTTAGGTAGGACTTCATCTCATCCTTGTTTAATTTTCCAGGCCTTGTGTATTAATATCTTCTGGTGATGACTGGGTTTATTATCCCTCTAGATGTAATCAATAACCTGGAAACTTGTGACACGAGTGTTCCCTACGTGAGAAAATGGACTGGATGCACGTCAACACACTTTATGCTAAGTGTATTTCTATCGGTCTTCCCGTCCAAACCTAGGATATCGGCTTTATCAGGTACATCCTGTTCAAAGTATTTGAAGATAATGCTTTAAGGAAAAGAAATTTCTATTTCACTCACGCAATGGCATGACTAGACTATATATTTTTTTTCAGTTTCTTCTTTTCCCGCGTCAACACCCTGAAAATTTTACGTATAAAACTTGATGGGACTTTTGGGCTTTTTTAGGTAAGTGTAAATGATAGCTTGGAATAGGAACGGGCTCGATGTTGCCCCAAAGAGCACACCTCTGATTCAATATATCTAAATGAGGCTATTTTGACTGTGTGGATCAGCATGCCACAGAACGTGTGGAAAATCACGGTCGACTTCGTGCAGACCTACTCTCAAAAGCGCTCTCGAGATGTTTGCAGTATAAGCATATGATCGAACTTGGAATTTCAAGAGCTCATTCCCTAACCTCTCTTAATGGAAAGGCCCGGTCATTAAGTCATTGAGGCTAGGTAGGTGAGGAGCTGCTCGTCAGTGCATTACACTAAATACGATTTTTAGTGGCATAGCCAGTGAATCCATTCTCACCCATGATGGGGTGAGAATGGATTATATTGCTCCAGTGAATCTTTCTCAGTCAACTCATTGACCAATCACTCTTGCAATATATTTTCGTAAGTGATTATTAAATCAGGCCAAACACGCAAATTCCTTATCTGGGACTGAAGTTGACCGTGAGCTATAATGTTATGTGGAGTAAACTATGATTATTTAACTTCCGAGGAAGCTTTACCAATTATTGACTCTTTTCTTATTTTATTGTACTAAGATACTGTTTTTGGGCTAGTTCCTCGTTTGGAGTCCTTTTATCTACATTAATTCCTATGTAATTCAACTCGCACAGCTGGAGTCTCACGTGAGTTACATTAACACTTATCACTTTTGTATCCATTGCTGGTCAGATGTCATGTTCGGACAGTACCTATTCACAACTCATATGGCTGCCGGGGGATTTTAATAATGAAATACTTCGGTGGTCATACCCACTGACAAATGCATTATAGTAATCACAGACTAGCAATAAATCTGTATGACTACCACAGTTATGCTCTGTCATTGCTAGCATCAAGCGATTATTTTTCAGATATTCTACGACTTTACTTAAACCTTTAATGGCGATTTGATTATGAAGTCTATCCACTACTACAACAGATATTGACTTGTATTTCTTGCTTAATGGTATAATTACATTAACTACATCATACTACCCAAGTTGTGTGCCGGTAATAAATCCCGAGTTCAACTTTTCCTCTTCACTGTTAGGATACTGCTTAATCTTTGGCAATGCGGATCTTTTTACAAATGTTCTCAGACACCTTCCTGGCCACGAGAGGTCACAGTTCCTGAGCTGCTTTGGGGATTATTGTGGGGGTTACAAAGCCATGGCTTGCTTCTGCAGTGTTTTAAAATCTGAGGTTAGAGTGTTGAAGGAGGTCCTACTTCTCCAGAAGCTGAAGGTTCACCTCGATGGGTTTGGGAGTGAGTGTGAGGTGGCTGGAGTGGTGGAGGGGAATGAGGCTACCAGCAGTTAGGAGCAGTCTGTCACTCGCATGCGAGGAGGCTGAAGGGGAGGGGGGACGAAAAGGCTACCAGCAGTGAGGTACAATCCAGCACCTGCTACAAGGGGCGAGTGGTTCCCAGTAATGGGAGGATCATCAAATTAAGAAAAGTTAAGAGAGAAGATTTGAAGGTAGGAAATCACTTCTCTGTTCTTCAGGATGAGTGTACTTCAGTGGTCAGTGAAGGTAAAGGTACTACTTCCCCTGCTAATAGAGGTAAGCGAATTCTTGTGGTTGGTGACTCACAGGTAAGATATATGGGCCGTGCTTTCTGTAACAGGATAAGGTGAGAGAGAGGGTGTGCTTCCCTGGAGCTGGTGTTGGTGATATAGTCAACAGGTTGGATAATATCATGTCAGGTAATGGGAACAAGCCCATTATCTGTCTTAGTGCTGGTGGAAATGATATTGGGAAGGGTAGGAGAGAAGAGCTGCTAGATAAGTACAGGTCAGCGATATATTTAATTAGATCAAAGGGAGGGGTCCAAATCATATGTAGCATCTTGCCAAGAAGGGGCATGAGCAATGAATGGTTGTCTAGGGCAATTGGTGTAAATTGCTGGCTAGACAGATACCACAAGGAACTTGCAATCCCATTCATTGACAACTGGGACAACTTTTATGGCAAACATGATATGTATGCAAGGGATGAGGTACATCTCTCTGGGGCAGGGGTGGTAGCATTTGCCAACTCGATCGAGAGGGACATTGCTGACATGTCTAAGATTTTAAACTGATAGAAGATAGAGGTATGGGTGTGTGTGGGAAACAGTCAGGTTGCAGCATAAGGGTTGAAAACAGTAAATGTTTAAAAGACATTCATCATAAAGTTACAAATAAAGACAATGGATCAGGTCAGCAAACAAAGGGAGATAGCAGAGGGGAGCAAGAGACTAGCTCTCTTACGGTTTACTATACTAATAGCAGGAGTGTAAGAAATAAGATAGATGAGCTAAGATTAATTGCAAGTGCAAGAAGCATAGACATTATTGCTGTAATAGAGACTTGGCTCAATCTGAAAGATAGAGAAAGGCCTTCTGAATGTCACATACAAGGTTATAAATTATTCCACACTGACAGAGTCAACAGGAAGGGTGGTGGAGTTGCAATATATATGTCAGAGACAATTTAAATTGTTGTGTTAGACAAGATATAAAATTAGAAGCATCATCTACTGAATCTGTTTGGTTACAGCTTCTCGAGGGCCGTGAAAAAAAAATCTTGGGTGTGATTTGCAGGCCCCCAAACTTTGATAAGGAGTGCAGTAAACTTCTATGGGACGAAATTCATAAGGCATCTACATACGAAAATGTTGTGCTAATGGGAGATTTTAACTTTAGACAAATTGACCGGAGCAATTTGACAGGAAATTTAGTCAAGTGACTTTCTTGATACAATTCAGGATTGTTTTTTAAAACAGTTTGTGACAGAACCAACTAGAGGAAATAACCTGCTTGACTTGGTTCTTACCAAAGGGGAATCACTAATTAATAATCTTGAGGTTAATGATGAGGAAAGTGATCACAAATCACTCAGTTTTAATATATCATGGAATTACCCTAATAATGGCAATCAAGTCTGTCCCTGACTTCCGCTTGGCTGATTTCATAGGACTGAGAAATTATCTGGGTGGGCTGAACTGGAATGATCTGACAATGGGTCAGGTAGGTGGTGATGGTTGCTGATATGACATTTTCCAGAGAATAGTTCTAGCTGCTCAGACAACTTATGTTCCAAATAGGGAAATCAGATCAAACAAAAATGATCCTAAATGGATGAACAATAGATTAAAACATCTCATTGGTCAAAAGAGAGGCATATATAGGCGAATCAAAAGAGGAGATGAGCAGTTAAGAAATCAATATATTTGTGTCGTGGGTGTCTTTCGTAGATTGGGTAAGATAATAAAGACGAGCTTGGGGTGGTAACGGTATATTGGAGTTGGATATATGGGAGTCACTCAGAGTCATAAACCTGTGTCTGTCTACACTGACTGTTCGGATGGTAACTGACGCTGCCCTGAGCAGGGCTCATGGCATTCAAAAGGGGTGACCTTTGACATGGGCTAACGGTTGATCACGTGAGCAGTGTGTGACTCAGTAACAGTTATAAGCTACTCTGTACTATCACTAAACTTATGTACTATCACTGAACTACTGACAGTGACAGCTCAGCTACAGTACGTATGTCGTCCCGACATACATCTATGCAAACTAAAGGCAATAGGCGTACGGCTCTGGGCTGATTCTATACAATGTCAAAGTACACAACAGTTGAACATTATACTACACATGGATATTATTGTGATGGAAACAATCTACATTACTATATGATATATGATACATAGGGATTAATGAGCTCAATACTAGAAACTTATGATAAAAGAGATAAATTTTTTTTTTCGATCAATCGATCTGTCTTCATGTGATCTACGAATTCTGAGGAAATATATGTACAAGGAAGGCAGTGATTAACAGACAAGGTAGATCTGGTACACTCAAATCTATACTGTTAAATCTCAGAATTCGGAGAGAACGTGAACACGTAAAAAAAATTTTTCTTGAATAATGATAAGTTGATATTGTAACACAGTTGAAATACAATTACTACATTATTTATCTATACAGGTTATTTACATTTAACCCCAAATCTGCTAGGGTGAGATTGACATAGGCTGAATGATTATCATCTCTGGGTGGATCAAACTCTGTTACAATTGGTAACTCACTTTCTGATTGAAGAGGATCTACACTGATATCCACAAATGATACTTGAGGATTTCTCAACACTTGTCGTGTACGTAGGGAATAACGACATTCAAGATGATCATCTGACTGATCATTAGAGGTAGAGGGTACAGCAACAGGAGAATTATCAGAGTCTGTCTCGCATGTCTGGTTGTCAGGGACCTCGTCCTCATCGCAAACTAATTTCATATGATCTAAATGCGATTCTTTAAACTGACTCATGCTAATTTCTCTAACTTTATACTTATTGCCATTAATATGTTCGACTACTCTGTAAGGACCAACAAACTTTTGGTCTAGTTTTGGCATTGCTGAAGTTTTGTTAAAGTTAGTCAACATAACTCTCGAACCTACTTTAACTTTGGTCGGTTTGGCTCAAGTGTTAGTTACTCTAGTAAATTCTGCTGTTGACTTATGAAGTGTTTCACAGATTCGTCTGAAAACACTCTGAGCTTGACTGGTACGAGTTGCAATGAAATCATCAAGATTGTAAGTCGGTTTCGGATTAGAATATAACAAACGCTTATCAACACCATACAATGCATAATGTGGGGTGTCACCTATAGAAGCATTATAAGCAGAATTTATTACACACTGAACATCAGGTATGATGGTGGCTCTCAAGACGTCAAGTACTTTCTTATTCGTTCTTTCCACTAAACCATTACTAGCAGGATGGTGAGGGACAATGATTGATTTTGTAATCTGGTACAAAGTACACAAGTTTTCTAGGATCTCATTACAAAATTCACCTCCATTATCTGTTATGAGGGACTTAGGAGGGGTATGTCTGCAGATTATATGTTCCTTGAACGCTTTTGCTACTGTCTCGGCAGTCTTATCTGCAATAGGCACTAACTCACAATATCTGGTAAAATGATCGACCATCACACACAGATGTTTGTTTCCTTGGAAGGAACATTGGAAATTAGTCGACAGATCTAGTACAACTCTTTCCCATGGCTGGCTAGTAGTTGGAAAGACTTGGATTGGATTAGGACCAGTAACATTGCCTTTATGATGCATACAGACACTACATTTCTTAACATACTCAGTAATATCAGTTGACATACGAGGCCAAAAGTATTTCAATCTGGCTTGTTTTACAGAACGATCTATACCAGGGTGTGCAGCACCTGATACATCGTGAACTAGCTGTAAGGCTACTTTCACTAGTGACTGTGGAATTACTAACTGGTATACCCTTCTACTAGGAGTACCCAGCTCGGTAGTATGATACAGTAATTCTTGGTTCATGACAAAGTCACTGATGGGTGCTGGTGGCTTCACAGTAAGAATAAGATCATCCTGGAGCAGAAATCGAATCACACCAGTCCACATGGGATCTGTTTGGGCATTCTTTACATCCTCAGCACTAATGGAGGATTGGCAGTTACTACACTAACATGATGTGATAAAGCATCAGCAACTACATTTGACTTGCCAGGTAAATGTTCAAAGGTGGGGTTGAACTCTTGGATAGTCAAGGACCATATGGCTAGTCTTCCAGTAGGTTGTTTATTCTGGAATAAGGGTGTCAATGGGGCATGATCTGTCAAGACATGAACAGAGTACTGATATATGATGTCTCGGAAGTGGTTTAATGACCATACTATCGCTAAAGCCTCTTGCTCAGTAACTGTATAATTACATTCAGCCTTAGTAAGGACTCGGCTAGCACATGCAACTGCATTGTACTTGCTACCAGTCTTTTGTGCAAGGACGGCACCAATGCCAATGGAACTAGCATCAGTGGTTAGGTAGAAAGGCTTTGAAAAATCTGGAAATTTCAAAATTGGAACAGATGTTAGCTTTTCTTTGAGAGTTTGGAATGCTCTTTCTTGACAGGTCCAAATAAATTGGGCATCCTTCCTGAGCAACTCAGTCAATGGAGCTGCTACTGAAGAAAAATTGGTAATGAATGATCTATAAAAACCTGCTAAGCCCACAAAGGATCTTACGGCATCAGCAGTTTTGGGAGATGGAAAATTTAATACTGCAGTTACTTTACTTTGGTCAGTCATAACCCCTCTAGGAGTGACTACGTGACCAAGAAACTTGATTTCTGATCTGAAAAATTGGCATTTGGACAGTTTGATCTTTAAATTGGCTTATTCAAGCTTACCAAGTACTATGTCAAGTCTTTTTAAGTGTGTATCTACATCTTGTGACATGACAATCACATCATCTGAGTACACCATAAGTGCGTTACCTATGAGACCTCTAAAGATATTGGTCATGAGCCTTGAGAATGTGATAGGTGATGATCTTAACCCGAAGGCCATACAGAGGAAGTGAAAATGACCTGTTGGGGTGGAGAATGTGGTTAGCTCTTGGCTGTCCTCATGAGGAGGGACTTGCCAAAACCCTTGTAACAAATCTAGGGTTAAGAAAACTTTGTTATCTCTGATGTTACATAAAAGGTCACCAAGTACAGGAAGTGGGAAGCGATCTGGAATTGTTTTCGCATTTAACTTCCTAAAGTCAATCACTGGGCACCAAGTACCGTCCTTCTTAGGTACTAAGATCAGGGGCGCATTCCAAGGTGAATTGCTAGGTGCGATAACACCATCGTCAAGCATCTGGTTGATTAATTAATCTGCAACAGCAACTTGTGAATGCGGCATTCTGTACGCAGGTACATAAATTGGTCTAGTACCAGGTTCAAGTGGAATATGATGGGACAATAAGTTCATTATACCCATCTTCTCACCTGGTAAGGCAATGGCTTTATGATGTTTGTTCAACAGATTCAACGAATGTTTGACTTCATCTGGGAAGTCAGTGGGAGCTAAGTCTTTCTCTTCTACTGGTGGAATGGATTGATCCAGTGAAGTGAATAGATCCTCCCCGGTTGAAATAGCACTGACCCACTGGTCAGGTGACAACTCATCCCCAACCCAAACAGGGTAAGGATAGTGAACAAGGTCAACAATATTGGTATTTGCTCGGAGCCGAACACTATGACCGGAAGTATTGGCAAGGAAGAAATGGATCTTCCTATCTCTTACAACATGTAAGGATGGCTCGACAAACAAACCCTTCACTTTACAGGAATCACTGTCAACTAGGACGTTATCACCATCTGGAACATGAGGGACAACAGACACTCTAGTGAGGGCACTAGCTGCTACAGAAACGTCTTTCTGCAGACGACATGTGACGTCAACAAGAAATGGCATTACTAGTTTCAAATAATCGTTTTCCGACAAGGCGTCCCCTGTGGAGAAACTACTACTTGAACTAGTAGGCATTGCAGAGATAGGCTCAGCACTCGAGGTAGTCGGAGGGTCCTCGGATACCTGAGGCAACTGGACGCTATCTTGCATGACTGAAGGTGGGGGGTGAACCATAGACAGTGACAGGATTATCAGTGCCTGACCGCTTGGGTACACTACTAGAAAATGTATTGGTCTGGAAGGACTTAATCCGAACTTCGTACTCTTTGGCTGTATGGCAGATATCCGAACCAAGTTGGTAACCCCAAAATGGTATGATTAAGTCATCAATTTGTGCATGCCATCGGTAAGGATCAAGCACAATACTTAAATCTCGCATGGAAGCAAATCCTAGTAGGATATCACCAGGAAAATTAATCTGGTCAACAAGGAAGGAAGCAGTAAAATCTTTACCCTGGATAGTAAAGGTAAGAGAAGTCTGACCTCGAACACATAAACTAGAACCGGCCACACCACTAAGGGATGACACATGAGTTGGTTCTACGAAAAGAATATGTCGTAACTGCTTATCCTTAAACAAACTAGACCTGATAATATTGACTTGCGCTCCCGAGTCCATGAACACATGAACGGGCGCAGATGCTTGTACAAGGGGACCTATTTTTGCATTGGAATTTATATGCAGACAAGAAGGAAAGTTTTCATCAGAGAGGTTGTCATCAGAGAAGGTTTGTTCAACATCATCCCCAAAAACATCTTCGTTGTCAAAGACGTGTGAAGCAACATCATCAACGAGACATTCTTCTTCAAAACTGCTTAAGGCATTGAAGGAATTACTAACGGGGATGGAGTACTCATTATCACCTACTGTCACCACTGGTCGGGTTGACTGGGGCACTCGAATTCCCCCGAATTGGGAAAAGGAGCTTTGGTCTGGTTATTAGCTGTAGAACCACGACCCCTATTTCCTCTCCTGGTTCTGCAGTAGGAACGACCATGGAAAGATCTTGACCTAAGGTTGTATAGAGCATTGCACTCAGATGTGTCATGTCCATGGATTCTATGATACGTACAGTATGGGAAATCTGATTGGTAGTCATCATCTGTATGACGCTTCTTAGGGTTACTCTCAGGGCAATTAACTGCAATATGGCCATGGTAACCACAGTTGTAACAAATTCTCTGACTATGAGAACTGAACTTACTATAAACACTACGAGGTTTATACTGACTTGGGGCACTGGCCTTGACTGATTTCTGTGATTGTTTATTTTGATCGGGCGCTGTGGCACAAACGAGGGGCTGTGCTGCATGAGGTAGAGTTACAAAATTAGCTTTGACACATGGAAAAGTACCTGGGGTACACAAGGAATGGGCAAGATTAAAGACTTTAAGCAGCTTCATCTCCACAGTCTTAGGATTCGCCTCATAAGCACATGTGGAAGCATGTGGCAACAGTTCTTTGATTTCTCCAAAAGCAGCTACTTTGGCAAAGGTTTCTGTGGACTCTTTATCCTTGTCATGTACAAATGTTGAGGACTTAACAATGAAGATAAAGGACGTGAAAAGAGTATCTAATCTAGACGCAAAGGCGCTCAACAATTCACCAGACATTATTCTTGCATTCACCAATTCTCGAAGAACTGTAAAAGGATCAGCTGGTGATTCTGGTACTAGGAAAGAACGAATCAATTCCTCATATTCTGACCACTTAGTAGGGCCTTTGAAATCTTGCATTGCAAGCAGGTCAACAACATGACTTGCTGCAGGGGACTGATGAAGAGCTTCTGTCGCAAGTCGGATAAGGGATTCCTCTGAAGGAGGACCTTTTGTGAGGGCAGAGGCCCGTGAATGAACGGCAGCAAACCATGCATCAAGATGTTTTTCATGGCCATTGAACAGTGGCAAGGCATCAGAATCACAAGTAAAACTGTAGGGACTCTGTAACTGATTTGGTCTAGCAGTCGCTAAGGAACTATTGGGAATTTCTGAATTTCTACAGGGACAGTTTGAACACTAGAATACTGAATGCTGTCATTTGCTACAGTACTTGGAGATATGGGAGACATAATTGTAAATAATTTGCACAAAAGGAATACAGGGAAAAATAAGAATAATAAAATATGCACAGTAACACAATTACTTAAAAGTGAAAATAAAAAGTTATGGAACTAGGTTCAAAAGAATTAAAATGTCTAAAGTGCACTGCATGAGAAGTGACAACTCACTGAAATGCACTGCATGAGAAGTGACAACTCACTGAAATGCACTGTATAAAATAAGGAAATATACTTGAAATTGCAATGAAAGGCAATATCACTTCAATATGAATTAACTGCAAAAGTGAGCTGTCTCTACTTTGGAATTCAATTAAAAAATATATGAATAAAATTCTAAATCAATGCAAAGTAGAAATACAATCAGGAAATTGTATGCAACTGGAATATTACTGGAAAAACAAATTTTCTAAAAGAAAATGACACTAAGAAATTAATATGCAATACTGACACAAGTTGTGGAAACTTTTTTGAGTCGCTCAAGATCCACAGGGTAAATAAGCTGTATGAAGCCTTAAACATACCATGGATAGGTCCTCGGAGTTTATGAACCCACACACCCACCCAAACAAACACTCACTAGCTGGCGAAGGTAAGGAGATTGCACATATTAATTGATAGATTTATTCTCCTAGGAAGGTCTAGGTAGGTTTGTACAGGTAATGACTAATATTAGGATTATTGAGGCAACTTTAGATATTAATAATGTAGTTCTAGCACCTTAATATAGGTAGATTTAGGCCTCAATAGGCGAACATTAGGTTATATAAGCCAACGAGAAATGACAATCCCATGCTGAGGTCAAGCAGTGTGGGACTCACAATGCATGACCTGCGTTCTTCTTGGATTGGACACCGTGGTGATAACAAGGTAATAAGAGCTAGAGCATGGTGCCCCACTTGTCTTCGAAATACTTACCTGGGAACCAAGAATTACAGAGGCTTCCCAACGTACTGTGGATATTCGTCTCTGGCCCAGGCCCCTGCAGTAAGACAATACCTTGCATTTCTCTTAGTATAGCTGGCCGGCGATATTCAGAGGAAGGTGGGGTTGTCGTGCCGATTAGGTAAAACTGGTCAAATAGCAAGAACTCATCTAAAATTAAGTCCTTTCTAAAATTTTCTCTTATACGTTTAAAGATATATTTTTTTCATTTACGTTAATGTAAAAATTTATATTTTTGTACCAAGAGAAACTTTGAAAACCTACCTAACCTTATCATAACAAGCGCAATTTAATTTAGCCTAACCCAACTAAATATATTTTAGATACGTTAATATTAATTTAATAATAAACAAACACAATGAAATATATTTTTTTCGTTAGGTTCAGAATGATTTTTGCGAAATTATTGCATACACAAAATTTCGCTTGTCTTATATGGCAAGAATAGCGTTGCTATTTAAGCCAAAATCGCAAGTTTTACCTAATCGGCACGACAGGGTTATTTGAGCTGTGGGTTATAAGTGGGTGAACGTCCACTATAAGGTAATAATTGTGGGCAATCCCCCTTAAGTATTAGTTTAGAAGATAGTGTCACTTACTGCATATATATAGCTTAGGGGATATCCTTTGAAACCAGGGAACTCTGAGATGCAGGCAGGACACTAATACCACTTGAATTCTTGCAGATTAAGGTTCTTCCCTGTATGTGGTGTTTGGAGGGGGTTAAGGCTTAGGGAGATTTGAAGACTAGGTGACAAAATTCTTCTCCATCAAGTAAGTTCACCCCCTTTTTAGTTGTGCATGTAGGTGGGGAATTCTTGCAGCTGCAGTTATTTAGAAATCTGTCCCATAAGCCACTTGTGAGTCTGAAAGGAGCATCTCAGAGTATCGGTGTCAACAGTACTTGCTAGGGAAGCAGCTCACAAGGAGGCAGTCCCAAGACAAATTTCTACACAAGTAAATGAAATATAAGACTGAAAGATTGCACTGAATTACAATTTTAGCACTTGTGAGAAATAAACAATGATTAAAATAAAATAGAGTACAAAGTACTATATGCAAAAATTATGAGAGCAAATCAATCACTTGTAGAGGATAATTATAAAATGCAATCAAGTTGCAGAAACAACTAATGCAGCAATAAAAATTAATTGAGCACTGGGAACAAGTAGATTGAACACTTTAACTCTTAGTTCAATTAAAGTAAATAATTGAAGGCAAGGAGAATAATGAATAATACTTTACTTTAAATATGAATATTAAGAGTGAATTTATTCAAGGAATTATTGATAAAATGAATAAAAATGAGACAATATACAAAATAAAGAAGTAACACTTACAGGCTGTAGAACATAGAACATCAATAGATCAATCAATGGATAATCACAGACATAATAAATACGTTGGCAGGTGTTGCAACATAAAATATATCTTGACACAGAAGATATGGCTATGGTCTGTGGAGAGGTAAAACGGGTAAGTCACTGGAAATTGCAACACTAATTGGCACACAGTAAAAATGCAATGAAAAACACTGGGGCATAAACATTGAAAGAACTAATGCACAGAATTTGCATGAAAATACAAGGAAAATGCAATGAGAGAACAAAATTAAAGACAAGAAAATAATAAGACACAACACTGAAATAATGTGTAACACAGTACAGAATGAGTACTGCACTGAGTAACTGGAAAAGATATTATACTGCACACAAGTCACAGAATAAAATGGGCACACAAAAAGTACTTACTGCAGGTGTAGAGAATTAACACAAAAGAACAAAGATATAAAATGAGACACAAAATGCATGGAAACACTGGAAAAGTATTTTAAATTAATGTACAAGAAAACACTGAAGACACAAGTCTCTGAATGTCACTAAGCAGACATAAACCAAATCTTTAAATGGGCTGCAGAAAACAATATGAAGTTCAATGATGAGAAATTTCAATTACTCAGATACGGAAAACGTGAGACATTAAAATCTCATCGGAGTACAAAACTAATTCCAACAACACAATAGAGCGAAAAACTAATGTCAAAGACCTGGGAGTGATCATGTCAGAGGATCTCACCTTCAAGGACCATAACAATGTAGCAATTGCATCTGCTCGAAAAATGACAGGATGGATAATGAGAACCTTCAAAACCAGGGATGCCAAGCCCATGTTGACACTTTACATATCGCTTGTTCTATCTAGGCTGGAATATTGCTGCACACTAACTGCACCTTGCAAGGCGGGTGAAATTGCTGACCTTGAAAATGTGCAGAGAACCTTCACCGCTCGCATAAGTGCGATAAACCACCTCAACTACGATGATGCTGGGAACCCAATAAGGGTTGAAATAGCCACAAAAATATAGGCTGGTAGTGGGTGAGTGAGAGGTGGTGGAGGGTGGCTGATATGGCCCGAGGCGACTCGACTAGCTGGTCGGTGGGGCACCCGCACTGGGATGACGCCACGGTGCGTGGCCAGTACCCACTGAACACTCACTAACCCAGGGGCTTTGCTACAATAAGCCCCAGGAATGATGAATATCACTATGACAAGCGTCCAACTGGTAGCACAGAGCGATTACACTTCAAGGAACTGGCTTTGTTGAAGAATCAACTGGCTTACTTGAACAGCTGGCTTGCTGAAGGAGCTGGCTTAAGCCCTCGAGACTGGTGGACTTGAATGCTTGGACGTTGCATGCAGCAGTGAGAAGCAGGATGGATGACAAGAGACAGGCTGGATGACTGCAGGCTGGATGATAACTCAGGCTCTTCCATAGACTGGCTTACTAGCTTGGTTAATTGCAAAACCCAGATAAACTCTTCGGAGGTTTATTGCAATTATAAGCCAGAAGGGTGGAGAACTGGTTCACAAGAGGCTTGGATGGATGATGTCACTGGTTGAGGTAGGGGTAGGTAGCGGGTGGTGCTGAGACAGTTGAAGGTGGTGGCACTCACTCACACACGCCGGCTCTAGATTCTTCTTAATTATGCATAAATACCCTAAATCCATGCCCACAACGCTGCCACCATTTGTGTCGTGGGTATCTTTCGTAGATTGGGTAAGATAATAAAGACGAGCTTGGGGTGGTAACGGTATATTGGAATCGGATATATGGGAGTCACTCAGAGTCGTAAACCTGCGTCTGTCTACACTGACTGTTCGGATGGTAACTGACGCTTCCCCGAGCAGGGCTCATGGCATTCAAAAGGGGTGACTTTTGACATGGGCTAACGGTTGATCACGTGAGCAGTGTGTGACTCAGTAACGGTTATAAGCTACTCTGTACTATCACTGAACTTATGTACTATCACTGAACTACTGACAGTGACATATCCAGTTAAAGAGAGAACTAATAAAGGGAATAAGAAAAGCAAAAAGAGATTATGAGGTTAAAGTTGCAAGAGAATCGAAGACTAACCCAAAAGGATTCTTTCAGGTATACAGAAGTAAGATTAGAGACAAGATAGGCCCACTCAAAAGTTACTCGGGTCAACTCAACGACAGTGATAAGGAAATGTGTAGAATTTTTAACACTTACTTCCTCTCAGTTTTTACACAGGAAGATACTAGCGATATTCCAGAAATAATAAATTATGTAGAACAGGACGATAGTAAACTATGGACGATTAGGGTCACAAGTGTGGTCTTTAGACAAATAGATAAATTAAAACCTAACAAATCCCCACTACAAACTGGCATAGTGCCAGATAAGTGAAAAATGACAAATGTGATACCTATTTTCAAAGCAGGTGACAGGTCCTTAGTTTCAAACTATCGACCAATAAGCCTAACCTCCATAGTGGGAAAATTTATGGAATCAATAATTGCCGAGGCAGTTCGTAGCCATCTTGAAAAGCATAAATTGATCAACGAATCTCAGAACGGTTTTACAAAAGGGCGTTCCTGCCTTACAAATTTATTAATTTTTTTCACTAAGGTATCTTAGGAGGTACATCATGGTAATGAATATGATACTGTGTATATGGATTTCAAAAAGGCTTTTGATAGAGTCCCACATCAAGAGACTATTGAGGAAAATTAAGGCACACGGAATAGGAGATTTTTTTTCCTGCACTGAGGATGGTTGACAAATAGGCAATAGAGAGTTTGCATAAATGGGGAGAAATCAGAGTGGGGAAGTGTCACAAGCGGTGTTCCACAGGGGTCAGTGTTGGGCACCTTGTTGTTCACAATCTACATAAACAACATAGATGAGGGAATAAATAGCGACATAAGCAAGTTTGCCGATGACACCAAAATAAGCCGTCAAATTCATTCTGAAGAGGATATTAGAGCACCCCAGGAAGATTTGCATAGACTGATGCAGTGGTCGGAGAAGTGGCAGATGATGTTTAATATAGACAAATGCAAAGTTCTAAACATTGGACAGGAAAATAACCATGCCACATATAAACTAAATAATGTAGATCTTAATAATACTGATTGCGAAAAGGATTTGGGAGTTCTGGTTAGCAGTAATCTAAAATCAAGACAACAGTGCATAAGTGTTCGCAATAAAGCAAACAGAATCCTTGGCTTTATATCAAGAAGCATAAATAATAGGAGTCCTCAGGTTATTCTTCAACTCTATATATCCTTGGTTAGGCCTCATCTAGATTATGCTGCACAGTTTTGGTCACCGTAT
Source organism: Cherax destructor (assembly GCA_009830355.1). Taxonomy (NCBI): domain Eukaryota; kingdom Metazoa; phylum Arthropoda; class Malacostraca; order Decapoda; family Parastacidae; genus Cherax; species Cherax destructor. Next base: position 76,801 of record WNWK01004429.1, on the reverse strand, counting down.
TACAGAATGGATATAAATGCTCTGGAAAACGTACAAAGGAGGATGACAAAGTTGATCCCATGTATCAGAAATCTTCCTTATGAGGATAAAGTGAGGGCCCTGAATCTACACTCTCTAGAAAGGCGTATAATTAGGGAGGATATGATTGAGGTGTATAAATGGAAAACAGGAATAAATAAAGGGGATGTAAATAGCATACTAAAAATATCTAGCCTAGACAGGACTCGCAGCAATGGTTTTAAGTTGGAAAAATTCAGATTCAGGAAGGATATAGGAAAGCACTGGTTTGGTAATAGAGTTGTGGATGAGTGGAACAAACTCCAGAGTACAGTTATAGAGGCTAAAATGTTGTGTAGTTTTAAAAGTAGGTTAGATAAATGCATGAGTGGGTGCAGGTGGGTGTGAGTTGGACCTGACTAGCTTGTGCTACTAGGTCAGATGCCGTGCTCCTTCCTTAAGTGAATGTGACCTGACCTGACTAGGTTAGGGCATTGGCTTAAGCCGGTAGGAGACTTGGAACTGCCTCGCATGGGCCAGTAGGCCTGCTGCAGTGTTCCTTCTTTCTTATGTTCTTATGTTTATGAGTCGCTTGGACCTTAGCTACTGGTAGCACCACTTTCGTTACTAACTACGCGCAAAGTTAAATCTACATTGTCTGTTCCCGTTCCATAAAGTATACGAAGACATAATGGTGAATGATGTACACCTATTTGACACCTGCTACACTGTCGCAATAGTGTGTCACAGTCTAAGGCATATCGTACATCTATCAATTTGTTGTAGTCTTTGAATTCTATCAGTTGTAGAAACATATTACATTTAAAAAATTATCCTCTTCACCTAAACAGCATCAATAACTCTCATTATTGCGGGTGGAACTTACTCTCTGATCCCCCAGAGTCCATTTTCCTTTGGGTTTTGCTTTATCCTTTGCGACAGAGATATTATAACTACCCAAGGGAGTTTTATGCCCCTCAGTATTGATACTGTGGTATAACTCTATAGCTTGAGTTCTAGTTTATGGACATCCTTACTCTCCGTGATTGCATGTTGACTAGTTTGAATCTACATGTAATATTACTTCTTGTAACCCCTTTCAGATTTCATCTACACTAAAAAAAAAAATCTTGGTATCAATTCGATAACCATTGGGTTGTAACTAAGCATACCTCTGTACAGTATACTGCTAACTGTACACTTTGAAGTGATCATTTATAGATTGTATGGTAGTTTCAAGTTGAATCCATACACATGTGTGGCCAGGTGATGGTATACCTATACATATACATGTGTGGCCAGGTGATGGTATACCTATACATACACGTGTGGCCAGGTGATGGTATACCTATTCATATACATGTGTGGCCAGGTGATGGTATACCTATACATATACATGTGTGGCCAGGGGATGGTATACCTATACATACACATGTGTGGCCAGGTGATGGTATACCTATTCATATACATGTGTGGCCAGGTGATGGTATACCTATACATATACATGTTTGGCCAGGTGATGGTATACCTATACATATACATGTGGCCAGGTGATGGTATACCTATTCATATACATGTATGGCCAGGTGATGGTATACCTATTCATATACATGTGTGGCCAGGTGATGGTATACTTATACATATACATGTGTAGCCAGGTGATGGTATACCTATACATACACATGTGTGGCCAGGTGATGGTATACCTGTTCATATACATGTGTGGCCAGGTGATGGTATACTTATACATATACATGTGTGGCCAAGTGATGGTATACCTATACATATACATGTGTGGCCAGGTGATGGTATACCTGTACATATACATGTGTGGCCAGGTGATGGTATACCTATTCATATACATGTGTGGCCAGGTGACGGTATACCTATACATGTGTGGCCAGGTGATGGCATACCTATACATGTGACCAGGTGATGGTATACCTATACATATACATGTGTGGCCAGGTGATGGTATACATATACATGTTTGGCCAGGTGATGGTATACATATACATGTTTGGCCAGGTGATGGTATACATATACATGTTTGGCCAGGTGATGGTATACATATACATGTTTGGCCAGGTGATGGTATACATATACATGTTTGGCCAGGTGATGGTATACATATACATGTTTGGCCAGGTGATGGTATACATATACATGTTTGGCCAGGTGATGGTATACATATACATGTTTGGCCAGGTGATGGTATACATATACATGTGTGGCCAGGTGACGGTATACATATACATGTTTGGCCAGGTGATGGTATACCTATACATAAACATGTGTGGCCAGGTGATGGTATACCTATACATATACATGTTTGGCCAGGTGATGGTATACCTATATTTAAACATGTGTGGCCAGGTGATGGTATACCTATACATATACATGTTTGGCCAGGTGATGGTATACCTATATTTAAACATGTGTGGCCAAGTGATGGTATACCTATTCATAAACATGTGTGGCCAGGTGATGGTATACTTATACATATACATGTGTGGCCAAGTGATGGTATACCTAACTGTATATCCGTCAACTTGAGTCTTTCCTAATCTTATTATCATAAGTATCCTACAACATGTTTACAACTTGTTTACATCAGCTGCGGCTATCATAATCTTTTACTAAGATGAGATCACCTCTAACTTGGATCATAAGTACGGACACGACGATACCAATATTTTTGCTGATACCGACACCTTTCCTATATTTTTTAAATGCTAATGACTGTGTTCAATATATAAGGGAATGTTTATTACACAATGGGTATTACATAACACGGGAAGGTTATATATTAAATAACTTAATTTCTCCGAGATGATAATGTTATTACTCATTACTTGGTCTGTTGTGAGTTGGTACTTAAAAACACTTGTCGATAGTGTGTGTGTGTGTGTACTCACCTATTTGTGATTGTAGGAGTCGCGTCACAGCTCCTGGCCCCACTTCTTCGCTAGTCGCTACTAGGTCCACTCTGCTCTACGAGCTTTATCGTACCTATTCTTAAAGCTATGTATGGATCCTCCTGCCTTCACTATATCACTCTCCTGACAACTCTATGACTGAAGAAATACTTCCTAACATACCTGTGACTCTATGAGTCTTCAACTTCCAATTGTGACCCCTTGTTGCTGTGTCCCATCTCTGTAACATTCTGTCTCTATCCACCTTATCAATTCCTCTCAGTATTTTATATGTCGTTATCATGTATCCCCTATCCCTCCTGTCCTCCAGTGTTATCAGGTTGAGTTTCCTTAACCTCTTCTCGTACGGCAAACCCCTCAGCTCCGGGACTAGTCTTGTTGCAAACCTTTGCACTTTCTCTAATTTATTGACGTGTTTGACCAGGTGTAGGATCCATACTGGTGCTGCATACTCCAATATGAGCCTGACGTACACGGTGTACAGTGTCGTGAATGACTTCTTACTTAGATTTCGAAACGCTATTCTCAGGTTTGCCAGCGCCCATATGCTGCAGCAATTATTTGGTCGATGTACGCCTCAGATGTGCTCGGTAGGATGCTCACACCAAGACCCTTTTCCTTGAGTGAATTTTGCAGCCTTTGACCTCTTAGGCTGTACTCAGTCTGCGGTCTTCTTTATCCTTCCCCTACTTCATAACTTTGTACTTGCTGGGGTTAAACTCCAGGAATCATTGGTTGGACCAGGCTTGCACCCTGTTCAGATCCCCTTGTAGGCTTACCTGATTCTCGTCCTCTTGTATTCTCCTTATTAGCTTCACATCGTCTGTGAACAGGAATACCTCTGAATCTATCCCTTCCGTCATGTCATTCACATATATATATAAGAAACCGCACCCACTCTGACACCTCGTCACGTACCAACACTTGATGTTTCCTTCGTGTCAGACATTCCCTGATCCATTGCAGTACTTTCCCTGCTCTTCCTGCATGCTCCTCTAGCTTTTTAACCAGTCTCTGTGTCGAAAGTCTTCTTACAGTCCAAGAAGATGAAGTCAACCCATCCTTCTCTCTCCTGTCTTACTTCTGTGACCTTGTCGTAGAACTCCAGTAGGTTTGTGATGCACGATTTCGCTTCCCTGAAGCCGTGCTGGTTTTTATATATGAGCCTGTTTCTTTCTAGGTGCTCTACCACTCATCTCATGATAATCTTCTCCATAACTTCACATACTATACATGTCAGCTACAGTGGTCTAGAGTTTAGTGCTGCCTGTCAGTCTTTCTTAAAAATTGGGACTATGCTGTCTTGCACACCTTAGGCAGCTGCGCTGTTTCGATAGATTTATTGAAGACCGTTGTTAATGGCACACACAGTGCATCTGCTCCCTCAGTGTCTTCACCTCCTCCTCGGTCGTGTACAGTGTGTCCAGCACTTGCTGGTGCACCTTAGCACCTCAGTTTGCTAGAAGCCTCTCTGTCTCAACTTTGAATACCTCCCAGAATTGTGAGCTGAGCTCCTCACATACTTCCTGGTCGTTCCCTGTGAGATTCCCTCCTTCTTTCCTCCGCCTGATTCCCTGGTCTTTGACTGTTGCTTTCCTCCTGATGTGGCTGTACAACAACTTTGGGTCAGATTTGTCTTTTGATTCTATGTCATTCTTGTATGCACTCACCTAATTCTGGTTGCATGGGTCGATTCATGGCTCCTGGCCCCACCTCTTGATTGGTTGCTACTAGGACCACTCTCTCCCTGCTCCATGAGTCTTATCATACCTCTTCTTAAAGCTATGTATGGTTGCTACCTTCACTACATCACTTTCTAGACTGTTCCACTTCCTGACAACTCTATGACTGAAGAAATACTTCCTAACATCCCTGTGATTCATCTGATTCTTCAACTTCCAATTGTGACCCCTTGTTGCTGTGTCCCATCTCTAGAACATTCTGTCTCTGTCCACCTTGTCAATTCCTCTCAGAATTTTATATATCGTTATCATGTCCCCCCTATCTCTCCTGTCCTCCAGTGTTGTCAGGTCGATTTCCCCTAATCTCTCCTCGTAGACATGCCCCTTACCTCCTGGACTAGTCTTGTTGCAAGCCTTTGCACTTTCTCTGATTTCTTGACGTGCTTGACTAGGTGTGGGTTCCAGACTGGTGCTGCATACTCCAATATGGGCCTGATGTACAAGGTGTGCAGAATCTTGAACGATTCCTTACTGAGGTGTTGGAATGCTATTCTCAGATTTGCCAGGTGCCCATATGCTGCAGCAGTTATTTGGTTATTGTGCACCTCAGGAGATGTGCTTGGTATTATACTCACCCCAGGATCCTTTTCCTTGAGTGAGGTTTGCAGTCTTTGGCCCTCTAGACTGTACTATGTCTGTAGTATTCTTTGCCCTTCCCCAATCTTCATGACTTTGCACTTGGTGGGGTTAAACTCCAGGAGCCAGTTGCTGGACCAGGCCTGTACCCTGTCCACATCCCTTTGTAGTCCTGCCTGATCCTTATCCAACTGAATTCTCATTAGCTTCACATCATCTGCAAACAGGGACACTTCTGAGTCTATCCGTTCTGTCATGTCATTCACATATACCAGAAACAGCACTGGTCCTAGGACTGACCCCTGTGGAACCCCTCTTGTTACAGGCGCCCACTCTGACACCTCGTCAAATACTATGACTCATTGTTGCCTACCTGTCAGGTATTCTCTGATCCATTTCAGTGCCTTCCCTGTTATACATGCTTGATCCTCCAGCTTTTGCACTAATCTCTTGTGGGGAACTGTGTCAAAAGCCTTCGTACAGTCCAAGAAAATGCAGTATACCCACCCCTCTCTCTTGTCTTACTATCTTCACCTTGTCGTAGAACTCCAGCAGGTTTGTGACACAGGATTTCCCTTCCCTGAAACCGTCCTGGTTGTCGTGAATAATCTCATTCCTTTTTAGGTGCTCCACTACTCTTCTCCTTATAATTTTCTCCACGACTGTGCAAACTATATATGTCAGTGACACTGGTCTGTAGCTTAATGCTGCATGTGTCTCCTTTCTTAAAAATTGGGACTACATTTGCTGTCTTCCATACCTCAGGTAGTCGCCCTGTTTCGATAGATGTGTTGAAGATTGTTGTTACACATAGAGCCTCTAATCCCTCTCTCAGGACCCACAGAACGATGTTGTCCAGCCCCCATCGCCTTTGAGGTATATAAATATAATTAACTTAGCAGCATCTTCACCTTCTCCTCGGTTGCATGTATTGTGTCCAGCATTTAAGAACATAAGAAATAAGGAACACTGCAGCAGACCTACTGGCCCATGTGAGGCAGGTCCAAGTCACTCCTGGCTTAAACCAATGACCCACCTAGTCAGGTCAGGTCACATCCACTTAAGGAAACAGCATGGCATCAGACTTATTAGCACAAGCTAGTCAGGTCAAACTCACATCCACACATGTATTTATCCAACCTATTTTTAAAACTACACAATGTCTATGACGGTACTCGTGAGTTTGTTCCACTCATTCACAACTCTATTACCAAACCAGTGCTTTCCTATATCCTTCCTGAATCTGAATTTTTCCAAGTTAAAACTATTGCTTCGAGGCGGCTATGGTGAAAAGCTCTTTTCCACAAGGCACATTACTCGCTCCCATCTTGTTCCTCATCCTCATATCTGACATAGACAGGGATATAAGCCACAGCACCGTGTCTTCCTCTGCAGATGACACCCGAATTTGAATGACAGTGTCCACCATTGCATTGAAGGCACCGCAATACTTCAGGTGGACATCAACCAAATCTTTAAATGGGCCGCAGAAAACAATATGATGTTCAATGATGAGAAATTTCAATTACTCCGATATGGAAAATGTGAGGAAATCAAAACTACATCGGAGTATAAAACAAATTCCAACCACACAATAGAGCAAAAAAACTAATGTAAAAGACCTGGGAGTGATCATGTCAGAAGATCTCACCTTCAAAGACCATAACATTGTATCAATCGCATCTGCTAGAAAAATGACAGGATGGATAATGAGAACCTTCAAAACTAGGTCTCTTGTTCTATCTAGGCTGGAATATTGCTGCGCACTAACAGCATCTTTCAAGCCAGGCGAAATTGCTGACCTGGAAAATGTACAGAGAACCTTCACGGCACACATAACTGCGATAAAACACCTAAATTACTGGGAACGCTAGAAGTTCCTCAACCTGTACTCCCTAGAATGCAGGCGGGAGAGATACATGGTCATATACACTTGGAAAATCCTAGGGAGATTAATACCAAACTTGCACACGAAAATCACTCTCAATGAAAGCAAAAGACTCGGCAGACAATGCAACATTTTCCCAATGAAAAGCAGGGGTGCCACTAGCATGATAAGAGACAACACAATAAGTGTCAGGGGCCCAAGACTGTTCAACTGCCTCCCAGCATACATAAGGGGGATTACCAATAGTCCCCTAGCTGTCTTCAAGCATGCACTGGGCAGGCACCTAATGTCAGTACCTGACCAGTCGGACTGTGATTCGTCGGTTTGCGTGCACCCATCTGTAACAGCCTGGTTGATCAGGCTCTGATCCATCATGAGGCCTGGTCACAGACCGGGCCACGGGGGCGTTGACCCCTGGAACCCTCTCCAGGTAAACTCCTGTCTTGGCTAGATATTTTTAGCACGCTATTTACGTTCCCTTTATTTATTCCATCTCAATCGTATTTCCCCTAATTCTACGCCTTTCTAGAGACTCCAGATTCAGGGCCCTCAGTCTATCCTCCCAGGGAAGATTTCTGATACATAGGATCAACTTTGTCATCCTCCTTTGTACGTTTTCCAGTGCATTATTATCCATTCTGTAATACGGTGACCAGAACTGTCCTGATGTGACTAGACAACAGCTTTGGGTCAGACTTGGCTTTCACTGTTATGCCATTTTCATATTGCCAGTGGGCCTCCCTCCTTATCTGTGCATATTAATTTCTGGCTCTGTTGAGCCCCCTGAAAGGGACACAATGTATATAATGTTTTTTGTCTTTCATATAATTTTATATTTTCATTAATTTGACTTAACTATGTCATTAGGTAGGATGTAACATTTACACTTCACTGTGCTCACTGTGACTCTCTGACCGCGGGTTCGAACCCCACCCATGGTATGGTTTAACTATCAGCTCGCTTGTTTGCCTGCCAGCATCTCTGCAATACCACGGGTGAGTCACGTGATATCACCTGATGTGATGCCTGTAGTCGAGAAATCTACGTTGGTGAGTCGAAACATACATCTTTTATCTCTGTGTAATTCTGTTCACAGAGAATTGTTCAGACTTAGTGATTTTTGACATTTTACTGTGTGTCGTACTGACACTTTAAGTCAACCCAGGTCCCAAGCTAAAGCTTCTGACCTATTTTGTGTGGCATCTATGCACTGTCGTAGTCGGGGATTCGGTTATGCTGAACGTCAATTCAGTATTAAGGGAGTTTTATGACTTTCATGGAGGATCTGCTGATGGTCCCCAGTTAGGATCGTTATTTTGTTTCCTTGTTCCTGACTCTGTGCTGCTGCTTGTTATATTATTGTTGTTTGGTGAATGGTTCGTCACATTGTTCAAGCAAGCTGTTTTGATGGCCTTGTTGGTCTAGAAGATAGATTATTTGAGGACATTTAGTCAGTCACTATTTAAGTCTAAGTCGAGTCTAGTCTTACTGAGACATAACGAACAATTTTGAGCACATACACACATTCTTACACACAATGTACCGGACGGTACTTAAGTCATACTGATATGAAATGTGCCTTCAGCACTATACTACTATATGTACAACTTATCTTTGCATTAAAAGAGATGTGTAGGAGCTTATATCCTGAATTATATCAAACTACTTTGACTTTTGTCCACCTAGGCAACTTTGTTAATATACATCTCGATTTTTATTTCGTTAGTATCCTATCAGTTGCAATTCTAAAGCTCTATTAAATTTTATCATAATTTTAAAGGATAACTGAACCAGTATACTTTCTGACAAACTGTTACAAAACCAGAAACAGGCTAGATGCTAGAGGGGGATCAATAAGTTGACCTAGCATTCTCTGAAGATGTCTGTGCTTTATAGATATAGCATTTTGTAACAGGCTCTTCGACTAATCTCCTTATTTTCCTGGGTCCTTTGCCTTCTATACTTCTTTCATTCTAAAGCGCATTTAGTTTTGGCCTCTCTACAGGACGAGCCCTTGGATGAACCAAGCGCTCGTCCTGGCCTTCCCATTATTTCTGTTGCCCTTGGGTACGAACCTCTCCTCTGCTTCCTTGCATTTTATTGTCACATATTCCATCATTTCATTTACTAACTTTCCCACCAGTTCTCTTTCCCACTGAACCTCGTGCAGGAAATTTCTCATGTCTCTCCACTTGTAACTCTACTGTTTTCGAAGCTCAGGACCACGCGATCACTAGCTCCGAGGGGCCTTTCATATGTAATGTCCTCAGTGTCTGAACTGCTCAAGGTGAATACTAGACCTCAGTGCCGGATTTAGGTGCCCCTTGCAATAAAAAGGTCTAACTCTAAAGGTTAGAAGACTTTTGAGTTTCTCCTTGGAAAACTTTTGCCACTCTCAATATACGTACCATCCTCTTAAGATGAAGAAATGAAACAATAAATTGGATTTATAGTGTATTTTAGCAACCTTTCGGTTTATTTGCAAGTGTAACTCAAAAGTAATGTACAGACTTATGAGGAGTTATCTTCAATCAGATCAAATATTATAAGCCAGGTACATTCTGTGCTTTTCTGATGGAAACGTCTCTGATGACTCCATCAAAATCCAACGAGTGCAGGATGTTAGATTCTATGCTCATGACCGTCAGGTTCACAAGCCGCCCTTGCTTCATGCTCGTTTGTAGTCGGTTCTCACTACCACACTGTTGCTCACATACTGACCACAATCAAGCAGTCATTCATACTGCAGCGCCCTGCACACCCAGGATGATGATGTGCTGTGAGTCATCCTCGCATCATGCAGCTGACAACGTGCTTGCACCGATGATGTAACACCAGCGATCAGATGACTCAACATGACAATCCCACCACAATTAAAACTGTTGAATACATTTTCTCTTTTTGAGATCTATTCGGTTCTCAGCATAATGTGTTTTACCTGGAGTTTACCTGGAGAGAATTCCAGGGGTCAACGCCCCTGCGGCCCGGTCTGTGACCAGGCATCATGTTGGACCAGAGCCTGATCAACCAGGCTGTTACTGCTGGCCGCACGCAGTCCAACGTACGAACCACAGCCCGGCTGGTCAGGTACCGACTTTAGGTGCCTGTCTAGTGCCTGCTTGAAGACAGCCAGGGGTTTGTTGGTAATCCCCCTGATGTATGCTGGGAGGCAGTTGAACAATCTTGGGAACCTGACACTTATTGTGTTGTCCCTCAACGTGCTAGTGGCACCCCTGTTCTTCATTGGGGGATGTTACATCGCCTGCCGAGTCTTTTGCTTTCGTAGGGAGTGATGTTCTTGCAGAATAATGTGATCCTGTAATATAATGTGATCCTGCAGCATAATGTGATCCTGCAATATAATGTGATCCTGCAATATAATGTGATATTGCAGCATAATGTGATCCTGTAATATAATGTGATCCTGCATCATAATGTGATCCTGTAATATAATGTGATCCTGCAGCATAATGTGATCCTGCAATATAATGTGATCCTGCAGCATAATGTGATCCTGCAATATAATGTGATCCTGCAGCATAATGTGATCCTGCAATATAATGTGATCCTGCAATATAATGTGATCTTGCAACATAATGTTATCCTGTAATATAATGTGATCCTGCAGCATAATGTGATCCTGTAATATAATGTGATCCTGCAGCATAATGTGATCCTGCAATATAATGTGATCCTGTAATATAATGTGATCCTGCAGCATAATGTGATCCTGTAATATAATGTGATCCTGCAGCATAATGTGATCCTGTAATATAATGTGATCCTGCAGCATAATGTAATCCTATAATATAATGTGATCCTGCAGCATAATGTGATCCTGTAATATAATGTGATCCTGCAGCATAATATGATCCTGCAATATAATGTGATCCTGCAGCATAATGTGATCCTGTAATATAATGTGATCTTGCAGCATAATGTGATCCTGCAATATAATGTGATCTTGCAGCATAATGTGATCCTGTAATATAATGTGATCTTGCAGCATAATGTGATCCTGTAATATAATGTGATCTTGCAGCATAATGTGATCCTGCAATATAATGTGATTCTGCAGCATAATGTGATCCTGCAATATAACGTGATCCTGGACCTGTCAGGATGTCCGGTCATTACAGTTGCCTCTCAAATACAACCTACCCAACATTCTCCGCCTGACTCTCCACACACTATATTCTCATCAATTCATCACCCAGGTAGATATGTTTGTGACTTTATAAAACCCAGTGTGTGGGCGAAACGTTGTCAATAATGGATCACATTATACTGCCTTTGTGTTTATTTTTCCATTAACACATCTTACCCAGAGATCCTAATTGAACTTGCTCAACCTGATGTTGATAAAATGAGCAGTAGTGTTATACGTGGGGACTCTTACAAGCATCTGTTTTCTTCCTTAGGATTTCATCTTATCTACTAAATTAACCACCACATCTGATTCGCAACTCTCAAGAACAGATAGACTTAACAACTACATACCACCAAGACTCACGAAATAATAATAACACGATTACAGACAAATCACAGAACGGACAGGACTTGAACCCACGGCAGGAGATTCCTAGCTGGATGAATCCTGTTCGAGGTAGCTGGTCTAGTGGTTAACACACTGGTACGAGAGTTTTAGAACTCCCCTGCCATGGGTTTGAGTCCCACTCTTTCTGGGATTTAACAATTACCAATTTGTCAGTAATTTGTTCTGGGACTGTTATCATTAATATTGTTTCAACCTAGGTAAACGATGGTTAAATCAAGACTCGAACTGAACACTTCACTAAGTATGGGCTTTTGATCAATATTCAACACCCAACACCCCAGGTGATCTGTAAGTTTTAATCTCACAATATATAATAATAATAACGAACCTAGGTTATCTATATTTATACGAGCCTTGAGCCACCTAATTGTCACTAATTATCCTGGATAGTTTCTATGATCCAAGAATCACCAGTTAATGATCACTATTTCTTTGATTTCCTTCACAAGGCTCCCACACTTATCTGTTTTAACAGGTTCTAGGGTCCACATCACCTTGAGACCTCACTCTCGACTGTCCGTCCATGGACCTACAGTCAGCATCATAGGTAGACTTGGTTAGCCAACAATTTCCCGAAATACTCTCTACTCACCATAAATGTTTATAAAAACTTATTTACTGTGGAGAAAATTCTCCAGAAAGGGGGTATAGCTCAGCTCTCTCAGCCCCTTGAGGGATTTGAGGGACTCAGCCCTCCCAGAAGAGGGGCTAATGGCCTCTCTAACTCCCTCATAAACAGTTTAACTGGATCTGTCTATACCAGAAACGAGAGTAATTACTCTCTTTCCCTTAGCAGGAAAATTAAGGAAAACCCTACACCCACTTTACCTAACATTTGGGACTATGATGAATTGTAGTCTATAGCTAGATAACAAGAAATCTGCAATTGGTATTGAATACTGTTGCAGTGTTGAGCAAGGAGAGACATAATGCTGACTTCAGTATATCCTAGTGAGTAGGCGGGCAAAGTGCACAGAAGAGCTCAGATTCATTCAATAAACGAACAAGAAACGTGTGTCACGCGGGCATCGCCCCCTTGCCAAAAAGGACAAAGGGACAGTAGTGACTAGTGCGTTCTTGACTCTCGTTCAGTTTGGCAATCTCAGGAAACTAGAACAATTAGAACAATTAGACTAGTTCCCTTATATGAACCAAGAAATTCGCGGTAAAACTAATTATGCAGTGAAGTGTAACCGGTCTTCCTGTTGTGTAAAATACCACGAAACTATGAACAAATGATGGAACTGAATAATGTAACTAGTAGCTTGTGATTGCAGAACATTCCTGACTGAGTGATGAACATTAGTGCAACATTCTACGAGACACTCAAGCTTCAGTCCAATCAAGACCCCGATACCAGGGTCATACTTTCCCTAACACAAGCCAGGGAAATTTTGGGTCATTTACAAATACCCAGGTAAGTCTAGAAATTCCCACTCCTAGTTAGGTTGGCTACAGCTGATAGACAGGGGTGAGCCTCGCCTAGATTTACCAATAGACCCCGTGATTGGCGGGCTTTTGAGCCCAACCAAATGAGTACACCTACAATTAAGCATTTCATATGTGAAATGCTGAAATATACGCTCATTTGGGGAAAAATATAATTAATATTCGACAGCTTCCGTTGTGTGGATACCATGATTCACAGCGAAGGGGCCTTCTTGAATGCAGATGCGAGAAGGTCGAATCATCACTGAAGCTAAGTATATTTCTTTACATGTCTTTAAATAGACTTAGCTGAGTAAATTCCGAATATTTACTAAAATGGACAATATGACATATAATCCAATTATTTTGTAACAATTAAGATATACATATAATTCCCTCTCATTTGGATGATGAGCATGAGGTAGCCTGCATCTTTCCCAGCTAGGTCCTATCTTCTACATAGCACAATGTCCATGCTGCTATATGAAAGATTACTGACCCTACATGAGAAAATATCACTACCTCACAGCATTACGTGGTTGTATAGAAAGCACTGCTGTAGAGAAGAGTGCCAGGCTGCAACTGGGGTCCCTGGTCTGCTGGCTCACTCAATGGCTGCTGGTGAGCTCTGCTTTTGGTTGCTGGTGAACTCTTTCACTGAGTCTTGCTGACTCCAACGGCTGCTAGTTCAGATTGCTTCCTACAGTATACCTGGATTATACCTGGAGAGGGTTTTCTGGGGTCAACGCCCCGGCGGCCCGGTCTGTGACCAGGCCTCATGGTGGATCAGGGCCTGATCAACTAGGCTGTTACTGTTGGCCGCATGCAATCCAATGTACGAACCACAGCCCAGCTGGTCAGGTACTGACGTTATGTGCCTGTCCAGCACCTTGAAGACAGCCAGGGGTCCATTGGTAATTCCCCTTATGAATGCTGGAAGGCAGTTGAACAGTGTTGGGTTCCTGACACTTATTGTATTGTCTCTTATCGTGCTAATGGCACCCCTGCTTTTCATTGCAGGGATGTTGCATCGTCTGCCGAGTCTTTTGCTGTCATAGGGAGTGATTTTCGTGTGCAAGTTTGGTACTAATCCCTCTAGGATTTTCCAAGTGTATATAATCATGTATCTCTCCCGCCTGCATTCTAGGGAGTACAGGTTGAGGAACTTCAAGCGTTCCTAGTAATTTAGGTGTTTTATCGCAGTTATGTGTGCCGTGAAGGTTCTCTGTATGTTTTCTAGGTCAGCAATTTCACCTGTCCTGAAAGGTGCTGTTAGTGTGCAGCAATATTCCAGCCTAGATAGAACAAGCAACCTGAAGTGTGTCATCATAGGCTTGGCATCTGTTGTGGCCTCCTACCTATAAAGATGGTTAGATAGTTAACCTGCCGGCCGGTAGTACCACTGGGTACGTCATCAAACCCAATGTTGGACTGCTGAGCCGGCTTGACTGACAGTGTGCACCAGACGCACCTGGTGACAGGACCTGCTTGAGTATACACCAGACACACTTGGTGACAGGACCTGTTTTGAGACTCTCATAGACTGGCTTGAGAGTGTATTCCTGACTTTGGAATTGCTGGTGACGGAGACTCTCACAACGTATCTGGATTTTGAGAGTATTCTCCAGACTACCTCACGGCATACATTGATTGGTTGGACACCCGTGGACTGAGACTTCTAACTCAGGGATTTGTGTGTCTCTCATCAGGAACACCGACGTGGAAGTCAGGGTGTGTAGTACCTGATGAGCTTTGTGAGATGCGATGGACAGAAGTAAGGAAAGTCCGGGTGTGTTGTACCTGGTAGGCATGTCAGGCAACACGGACTAGCCAGGGTGTGTTGTACCCTGTGAGCCTTATTGTGAAAAGTCAGTGTGAACCCGGTGTTTGTCAGGTGACACGAAACAAGTTATAGAGAGTCGTGTAATTTAGTGTTTGGTTGTCGGATGACGTGGTGCAAAGGTTTTAGAGATTGCGTTCGTGATACAAGGGGCGTGCCATGTGGCACAGAAAAGGTGTCGTGTGACTCAGCGAAGGTGCCTTATGGCACAGAGAAGGGTGTCGTGTTACACAGTAGAGAAGGCGTGTCGGGTGACACTGAGGGCATGTCATGTGACACAGAGAACGGGTGTCATGGGACCCCATGAGAAGGCGTGCCATAATACAGAGATAAGGGTGTCTGAGGACACAGAATGAAGGCGTATCATGACAAGGTGTGGTAGTGTCCTGCGTGACACATGAAGATGGCAAGGATGTTTGACAATGGCACTGAATTTTATGATTTCTTTTACTTGTTATGTTTTATAACCCTTTTTACTTTAGATGTTATAAGATTATAAATATAGCTAAATCTAAGATCTTTTATATTAAAGATTATTTATATATTGCTATATTAAAGAGTAACTATGTTTTTATATAAAGTTTATTTATAGTAAAGATTATAAATATGAAGTGTTTATATGTATCCCGAACTTTGTTACTACATTGGTGGCAGGCCAATGAACACACTCTACTTGTGAGGAGATTGGTTTGTTAACCAGGGTTTTTGTAATAGCATCCCTAGATTTGAAGGTTCTCATTATCCATCCTGTCATTTTTCTAGCAGATACTGTGATCCCCATTTGGCATGAGGAACTTGCCAGCCATGTTCTGGAAATTAATCCATCAGGCTATTAAAGGGCTCGTAGGCACTGAGATTTACCTGGATGATTTAGCTATGGTTTTTGATACTTGGGACAAACATATTTCCTGACTTAAAGATCTCTTTAATTAGTTTAGAACATATAAGTTTGTGGTAAATGTCAGTAATACATCCTTTGGCCAATCTGCAATATTTTTTTTAGGCCATGAAGTTGGGAGAGGTAAAGTGGCACCCAAATCTGCCAATATTTTATCTATTCAGAATTATTCAGTTCCCAAGATAAAAAAATCCCCACAAAGATTTCTCAGGATGATAGGATTTTACAGGAAATTTTAAACATAAAATTTTCTCTGATATTGTGTTCCCCTTAACTCCCCCTCCCTTATCAGCCTTAGGAAAAAGTTTAATTGGCCCCCTTATTGCCAAGAGGCTTTCACTAAAATTAAGTGTTTATTGTGTGCAGCTCCCATATTACAGTCCAGATTATGCAAAGCCTTTTTTCTTATAGGTGGATGCCTGAGGTGGGAGTTGGTGCAATTTTGCTTGAAGCCTCTGTGAGGAAGTCCTCCATCCGGTTGCCTACCTTCCTTGGTACCAAAGCCGAAGTCATACCAACAGGCCTACTCCACCATAGAGAAGGAGGCCCTAGCTCTGGCCCGAGCCTTGGAGGATTTTGATGTTTACATGTCATCCTCTCTGCATGTGGATCAGGAGTACAGCGACCATAATCCTTTGACGTACATCAGCTTTATGCAGAACAATAACACTCATCTTATTCGCTAGACCTAAAGGCTCCAACCCCACAACATCTGTCATGCATAACTTTGGGAAGGACAACTCGATGGTGAATTCGCTCTCCAGGGCTTGTTAATTAGAATCTTATGTATATATATATATATATATATATATATATATATATATATATATATATATATATATATATATATATATATATATATATATATATATATATATATATATATATGATTCTATGTTGTGTTGAATAGGTAACACTTGGGATTTTGGCTTAAATAGCAATGCTTTTCTTGCTGTATAATGCAAGCAAAAATTTATGTATGAAATAATTTCGCAAAAGTCATTTGGAACCTAACGAAAAAATATATTTCATTGTGTTTGTTTAATAAATTATTGTAAACTTATCTAAAATATACTTAGTTGGATTAGGCTAAATTAAATTGAGCTTGTTATAATAAGGTTAGGTAAGTTTTCTAAGGTTCTTTTGGTGCAAAAGTATTAATTTTTACATTAACATAAATAAAAAAATATATCTTTAAACATATAACATATATATATATATATATATATATATATATATATATATATATATATATATATATATATATATATATATATATATATATATATATATATATTATATATATCAATAACAACACTGCGACTAGCCAAGGACTCGAACCCATGTCGCTTTGGCCAGCCTCATGGTGAGCGAATATCACATGATGCTCAAACCCACAGGACCACCCAATCCTACAAGAATCACGCACCCAGCAGAGCTAGGTGTTTTACCGTGATCCGAGGACATACGATGGTGTGGGTGCCTCAGAACTAACTTCTTTCTACTCTCCGTTTGGTGTACTAGCCTCCACAAGCAGTATATGTATTACTGTAACCACAGACGAGTGGTATTTAATCAATAACACTGCGACTAGCCGAGGACTCGAACCCATGTCGTTTTGGCCCGCCTCATGGTGAGCAAAAATCACGTGATGCTCTAACCCACAAGACCACCCAATCCTACAAGAATCACGCACCCAGCAGAGCTAGGTGTTTTACCGTTATCCGAGGACATACGATGGTGTGGGTGCCTCAGAGCTAATTTCATTCTACTCCCCGTTTGGTGTACTAGCCTCCACAAGCATGTGATTTTCGCTCAAAATGAGGCAGGCCAAAACGACATGGGTTCGAGTCCTCGGCTAGTTGCAGTGTTGTTATTGATTAAATACCCCTCGTCTGTGGTTACAATAAGCTCCTCTCTTTTTTTATATGTGCGGGTTGTGTGAGTATATATATACTGCTTGTGGAGGCTATTACACCAAACGGGGAGTAGAATGAAATTAGCTCTGTGGCAGCCACACCATCGTACGTCAACTGAAGTTAAAGAGTCGTTAATTTTATGATGGTTTAATATAGGGGTAACCAACCCACAGACCGCACGCGGCCCATGGGAAGATTTGAAGCGGTCCTCTGAACCTTTCTGAAAAATAAATAATTGCATAATTATTAAATTGATAAGTAAAGACAATATTTTCAATTAAAAAAAGTCAGAGTAAGATATATACGTTGACTGTCAAACTGATGAGGAAACTTTTAGGTATAATATAAAAAGTTAAAAGAGGATTTATATGTAAATTTAATATATGGCAACAAATTACGAAATTAAATGCGTTTTGGCTTAATACTAATTATTATCTTATCTTTGGGAAGCACTCAAGCGTTGCCAGTGAAGGTTTAAGTTGAAACGATCAGCACATCAAGTATCACTTGTCATGTTGACACAGTAACCACACTGCTCTAGCTTCTAGCTTCCTTCCCAGCTTAAACCTCCTTATATCGAGGTGTTATGTATAGCTTTAAACCTCTTTATATCGAGGTGTTATGTATAGCTTTAAACCTCTTTATATCGAGGTGTTATGTATAGCTTTAAACCTCCTTATATCGAGGTGTTATGTACAGCTTTAATTATTATTATAATCAAAAGAAGCGCTAAACCACAATGTACAGCTTTAAACCTCCTTATATCGAGGTGTTATGTACAGCTTTAAACCTCCTTATATCGAGGTGTTATGTACAGCTTTAAACCTCCTTATATCGAGGTGTTATGTACAGCTTTAAACCTCCTTATATCGAGGTGTTATGTACAGCTTTAAACCTCCTTATATCGAGGTGTTATGTACAGCTTTAAACCTCCTTATATCGAGGTGTTATGTACAGCTTTAAACCTCCTTATATCGAGGTGTTATGTACAGCTTTAAACCTCCTTATATCGAGGTGTTATGTATAGTTTGTTAAAATGTGACAACAGAGGCTGCAGTTAAGAAAGACACGGTGAATGTTGGAAGGCGCAGTGAAAGTAGTGATGAACAGTGATAGCAGAGAGTCACAGAGTAGACATGGAAGCACAATGATTGAAGGGAAGCACAATGAATGAAGGGAAGCACAATGATTGAAGGGAAGCACAATGAATGAAGGGAAGCACAATGATTGAAGGGAAGCACAATGAATGAAGGGAAGCACAATGAATGAAGGGAAGCACAATGAATGAAGGGAAGCACAATGAATGAAGGGAAGCACAATGAATGAAGGGAAGCACAATGAATGAAGGGAATCACAATGAATGAAGGGAAGCACAATGAATGAAGGAAGCACAATGAATGAAGGAAGCACAATGAATGAAGGGAAGCACAATGAATGAAGGGAAGCACAATGAATGAAGGGAAGCACAATGATTGAAGGGAAGCACAATGATTGAAGGGAAGCACAATGAATGAAGGGAAGCACAATGAATGAAGGGAAGCACAATGAATGAAGGGAAGCACAATGATTGAAGGGAAGCACAATGAATGAAGGAAGCACAATGAATGAAGGAAGCACAATGAATGAAGGAAGCACAATGATTGAAGGGAAGCACAATGAATGAAGGGAAGCACAATGAATGAAGGGAAGCACAATGAATGAAGGGAAGCACAATGAATGAAGGGAAGCACAATGATTGAAGGGAAGCACAATGATTGAAGGGAAGCACAATGAATGAAGGGAAGCACAATGATTGAAGGGAAGCACAATGAATGAAGGGAAGCACAATGAATGAAGGGAAACACAATGAATGAAGGGAAGCACAATGAATGAAGGGAAGCACAATGAATGAAGGGAAGCACAATGAATGAAGGGAAGCACAATGATTGAAGGGAAGCACAATGATTGAAGGGAAGCACAATGTAGGTTGAGAGGCACAGTAAAGACAGTAATGGAGGTACTGATGTACCTTTAATCCCTTTTAGGCTGCATTAGAAGATGTTACAGTAAAACCCTCTGCTTCAAAGAAGAGAAAAATAGAAGAATGTGCTTTTAACAATTTGAACTAATGACTATTATATTCTTGTAAGCAACGAAAAAGCTATTTGCCCGATGTGCAAGGACCGTATTTTTCAAAAGTACAGTGCTAAAAGGCACTAATAATCACCTCACAAGAACTACTCATTTGTTTGAAAGGGAACTACAAAGAAAAAAGTTCAGTCCACTCAACAACAAAGGGAACTACAAAGAAACAAGTTCAGTCCACTCAACAACAAAGGGAAGTACAAAGAAACAAGTCAGTCCACTCAACAACAAAGGGAACTACAAAGAAACAAGTTCAGTCCACTCAACAACAAAGGGAAGTACAAAGAAACAAGTTCAGTCCACTCAACAACAAAGGGAAGTACAAAGAAACAAGTCAGTCCACTCAACAACAAAGGGAACTACAAAGAAACAAGTTCAGTCCACTCAACAACAAAGGGAAGTACAAAGAAACAAGTCAGTCCACTCAACAAGGAACTACAAGAAACAAGTTCAGTCCACTCAACAACAAAGGGAAGTACAAAGAAACAAGTCAGTCCACTCAACAACAAAGGGAAGTACAAAGAAACAAGTTGGGTCCACTCAACAACAAAGGGAAGTACAAAGAAACAAGTTGGGTCCACTCAACAACAAGTGTGTAAAAGACAGCCAGTGGGCGGCCGGACTGTCACTAAATATGTTGGTGAGAGCGGTAGATAATTCTCTTAAGGAGATTTTGTGAGGAAGCCCGTGGGGAAAATAATGGAGAAAATGTTTCCAGAGAAGATTGTTTGTACTGGGAAAGTAAATTTATCTGCGTCTATAATCAACAGGTATAAATGACGACACGGGAGAACAGCTGTACAACATAGTGACTGACAGGGTAACACCTGAGGAATGAGAGGCATTAGGGGTTGCTCCAAGGGAAGAATAAATCCAGTTCCTTGGATCAAGAGCCCCTCACCGGAATCAATGAACCTCCATTAAATGATTTAGACAAAATCAACGATATTCTAGACACGGTTTAACTTCTAATTTCAAAATAATGGAAAAATCACAAGCACCAGAAACTGAAATATAATACTACTGCAGAAAATGTATTTATAATGGTGAGTGAATCTGTGAGCAAACTTAACCTGAGTCCGGACGCCCACAAGTGTGACAACCTGAGTCCGGACGCCCACAAGTGTGACAACCTGAGTTCGGACGCCCACAAGTGTGACAACCTGAGTCCGGACGCCCACAAGTGTGACAACCTGAGTTCGGACGCCCACAAGTGTGACAACCTGAGTCCGGACGCCCACAAGTGTGACAACCTGAGTCCGGACGCCCACAAGTGTGACAACCTGAGTCCGGACGCCCACAAGTGTGACAACCTGAGTTCGGACGCCCACAAGTGTGACAACCTGAGTCCGGACGCCCACAAGTGTGACAACCTGAGTCCGGACGCCCACAAGTGTGACAACCTGAGTTCGGACGCCCACAAGTGTGACAACCTGAGTCCGGACGCCCACAAGTGTGAACACCTGAGTCCGGACGCCCACAAGTGTGACAACCTGAGTTCGGACGCCCACAAGTGTGACAACCTGAGTCCGGACGCCCACAAGTGTGACAACCTGAGTCCGGACGCCCACAAGTGTGACAACCTGAGTTCGGACGCCCACAAGTGTGACAACCTGAGTCCGGACGCCCACAAGTGTGACAACCTGAGTCCGGACGCCCACAAGTGTGACAACCTGAGTTCGGACGCCCACAAGTGTGACAACCTGAGTCCGGACGCCCACAAGTGTGACAACCTGAGTCCGGACGCCCACAAGTGTCACAACCTGAGTCCGGACGCCCACAAGTGTGACAACCTGAGTTCGGACGCTCACAAGTGTGACAACCTGAATTCGGACGCCCACAAGTGTGACAACCTGAGTTCGGACGCCCACAAATGTGATAACCTGAGTTCGGACGCCCACAAATGTGACAACCTGAGTTCGGACGCCCACAAGTGTGACAACCTGAGTTCGGACGCCCACAAGTGTGACAACCTGAGTCCAGACGCCCACAAGTGTGACAACCTGAGTCCGGACGCCCACAAGTGTGACAACCTGAGTCCGGACGCCCACAAGTGTGACAACCTGAGTTCGGACGCTCACAAGTGTGACAACCTGAGTTCGGACGCCCACAAGTGTGACAACCTGAGTTCGGACGCCCACAAATGTGACAACCTGAGTTCGGACGCCCACAAGTGTGACAACCTGAGTTCGGACGCCCACAAGTGTGACAACCTGAGTTCGGACGCCCACAAGTGTGACAACCTGAGTTCGGACGCCCACAAGTGTGACAACCTGAGTTCGGACGCCCACAAGTGTGACAACCTGAGTTCGGACGCCCACAAGTGTGACAACCTGAGTTCGGACGCCCACAAGTGTGACAACCTGAGTTCGGACGCCCACAAGTGTGACAACCTGAGTTCGGACGCCCACAAGTGTGACAACCTGAGTTCGGACGCCCACAAGTGTGACAACCTGAGTCCCGACGCCCACAAGTGTGACAACCTGAGTCCCGACGCCCACAAGTATGACAACCAACCATGCAAGCAATGTTGTTGGAAGCAAAACTGGTGTAGTTGCATCAGTTAATAAAAATGAATTGAAATTAAATGCCTAATTTACCAGGCAATTTCATTGCATTATTCACCATAGCATTTTGGATTATTGTTGTGTCAAGCGTGAATTTTAGCTGGCATCATGGCGTGAAACATCGCTTCTTGTCTGAGATGGATGCAGACTAAGGGGATGTGCCGCTCCATGATGAAAACAATGGTGGAACAGCAGTAACGTCCTCAACCGATTTTTTTTATTTGCTCTGCTTCATTTATTAACTGACATCATTCTCACTGAAAAAGTAAGAGGTCATGGAGCATTTTCTAACTATCAGTGTATCTGGGATTTGGTTTTCTTGAGAAATGTAACAGAATATTTGAATAATTTGATTCTAAGGTTGCTGGGTAAAGGAGAACTGGTGTCTGATATGCGTGTTATTATTATTATAATCAAGTAGAAGCGCTAAACCACAGGGATATGCGTGTTGAGCACAAAACTTTAGAAGAAAAATAAATAAGTTTGTGAGGGGAACTTATTTATCTCTGCTGTAAAGAACTCACACAACAAGGAAACGAATTCACAAAGTCATAATGACAAGACTATAAACTGGAAGGAGTTTGAGGAAACAAAATATGACAAGGAAAATAAGAAACATAAGTGCAGACATTGCAGTGAAAAAAAATCATCACAAAAATTGAAAGACCTGAACACTTGAAAAAGATGTAAAGAATTTGGTAAGAAAACCTTCAGGGATGATCACAGCCTTGAGGAGTATGCAGATGATATAATAAGAATAGCAAAGCGAAACCCGTGTGTCAGGGACCTCTAAAAGCTCACCTGCACCACCATTCAAGTTCGAAAGAGGTGCAAGTTCATTATCTGATTCCTCTGAATATCAAAATAGTATAGAATACCGGCAGGTTGGTAAGTAAGACACATAGGCAACAGTTAGGTATCTTTAATCCGAAACGTTTCGCCTTCACAGTACATAAGAACATAAGAAAGGAAGAACACTGCAGCAGGCCTGTTGGCCCATACTAGGCAGGTCCTTCACAATCCATCCCACCAACAGAACATTTGCTCAACCCAATTTTCAATGTTACCCAAGAAATAAGCTTTGATAATTCTATTTACTCATGTGCGAGTCCCACTCAAAACCAACCCCTCTCACTCATGAATTTATCCAACCTAAATTTGAAACTACCCAAGGGCCTTGCTTCAATAACCCTACTAGGCAGACTGTTCCACTCATCAACTACCCTATTTCCAAACCAATACTTTCCTATATCCTTTCTAAATCTAAACTTATCTAATTTGAATCCATTATTGCGGGTTCTCTCTTGGAGAGATACCCTCAAGACCTTATTTATATCCCCTTTGTTAATACCCATTTTCCACTTGTATACCTCGATCATGTCTCCCCTCATTCTTCGTCTTACAAGTGAATGTAATTTTAGGGTCTTCAATCTTTCTTCATACGGAAGATTTCTAATGCTATGTATTAATTTAGTCATTCTACACTGAATGTTTTCTAACAAATTAATATCCATTCTGTAATATGGAGACCAAAACTGAGCTGCGTAATCTAGGTGAGGCCTTACTAATGATGTATAAAGCTGTAATATAACCTCTAGACTTCTGTTGCTTACACTTCTTGATATAAATCCCAGTAATCTGTTAGCCTTATTACTTACGATTAGGCATTGCTGTCTTGGTTTAAGGTTGCTGCTTACCATAACCCCCAAGTCCTTTTCGCAATCTGTATGACTAAGTTCTACGTTATTTAACTTATAAGTGCTAGGGTTATGGACACTCCTGAGCTTCAGAACCTTGCATTTATCTACATTGAACTGCATCTGCCACTTTTCTGACCAGGAATTGAGTTTGTCTAAATCCTCCTGAAGTTCCCTGACATCTACGTTTGAATCAATTATCCTACCTATCTTCGTGTCATCGGCGAATTTGCTCATATCACTAGTAATTCCCTCATCAAGGTCATTGATATATATTATGAACAACAATGGGCCCAAGACTGATCCCTGTGGAACGCCACTTGTTACAGATCCCCACTCGGATTTAACCCCATTTATGCACACTCTCTGCTTCCTATTGGTGAGCCATGACTCAATCCATGACAGCACTTTACCCCCAATGCCATGAGCTGCTACTTTCTTTAATAGTCTCTGGTGGGGGTACTCTATCAAAAGCCTTACTAAAATCTAAATAAACAATATCGAATTCTTTATCATGATCAACAGCCTCAAAAGCTTTACTGAAGAAGGTTAATAAATTAGATAGGCAGGAACGGCCCCTCGTGAATCCATGCTGAGTATCATTAATCAAATTATGGCTATCTAGATGGCTTCTGAAGAATTCAAGTTAACTAATATTACTGTCACGAGGGACATGGTTATCAAACAGATAGATAAACGACGAGTTGTTTTAGAGGGTACTTAAAGAATGCAAGATGGAACTTAGTCAGCCATTAACAAATGTGTTTAATACGTCCATCCTAACTGGTATTGTGCCAGAGATGTGGAAGATAGCTAATGTAGTTCCTATATTCAAATCAGGGGATAAGTCAATTCCATCAAATTACCGTCCAATAAGCCTCACATCTATAGTAGGCAAATTATTAGAATCAATTATAGCTGATATTATTAGAAGTCACCTTGAAGAACATAATTTGATTAATGAATCTCAGCATGGGTTCACGAGAGGTCGTTCCTGCCTAACAAATTTACTGACGTTTTTCAATAAAACATTTGAGGCAGTAGACAGTGATAAAGAATATGATATAGTTTACTTGGATTTCAGTAAGGCCTTGGATAGAGTACCTCACAAGAGACTCTTAAGAAAGGTGGCAGCTCATGGTATAGGAGGTAAAGTTCTAGCATGGATAGAGGCATGGCTTACCAATAGAAAGCAGAGAGTTTCCATTAATGGGGTCAAATCTGAATGGGGATTAGTCACTAGTGGCGTTCCACAAGGATCAGTTTTAGGCCCATTGTTGTTCATAATTTACATAAATGACCTTGATGAAGGAATTGCAAGTGACATGAGTAAATTTGCTGATGATACAAAAATAGGCCGTATGATTCATTCTGAGGAGGATACAAGTGAACTCCAGGAGGATTTGGACAAATTAATGTCTTGGTCTCAAAAGTGGCAGATGAAGTTCAATGTGGACAAGTGTAAGGTACTAGTCCTTGGTAATGAAAATATCCCTCGAATTTATAAACTAGGTGAAGTAGAGCTTGATCATACAGAATGTGAAAAAGACTTGGGAGTCATGGTAAGCAGGAATCTAAAGCCAAGACAACAGTGCCTAAGTGTGCGCAATAAGGCTAACAGATTACTAGGATTTATTTCAAGAAGTATAAGCAACAGAAGTCCAAAAGTTATTTTACAGCTCTATACATCACTAGTGAGACCTCATTTGGATTATGAAGCTCAGTTTTGGTCTCCTTACTACAGGATGGATATAGATTCATTGGAGAACATACAAAGAAGAATGACTAAAATGATTTACAGTATAAGAAATCTCCGTATGAAGATAGACTTAGAGCGTTGAATCTCCACTCTCTGGAGAGACGTAGAATGAGGGAGATATCATCGAGGTGTACAAGTGGATGATGGGCATAAACAAAGGAGATATTAATAAAATACTGAGGATATCGAACCAAGTAAGAACCAGAAATAACGGATTTAAATTGGATAAATTTAGATTTAGAAAGGACATAGGCAAGTACTGGTTTTCGAACAGAGTTGTAGATGCGTGGAACAATCTTCCGAGTACTGTGATAGAGGCTAGGACCTTGGGTGGCTTTAAAAAGAGATTGGACAAATATATGAGTGGGAGGGGCTGGGTTTGATTTGTGTCGTGAGTACGGGAATAAATTCTTAGGTAGTGGTGGTTTTGATAAGGACTTGCCTTGTATGGGCCAGTAGGCCTTCTGCAGTGTTCCTCCATTCTTATGTTATGTTCTTATGTTCTTATAATATCAGCTATAATTGACTCTAGTAATTTGCCTACAATTGAGGTCAGGCTTATTGGGCGGTAATTTGACGGTAGTGACTTGTCCCCTGCTTTAAAAATATTAATTACATTAGCCATCTTCCACATATCAGACACTACACTTGTTTGAAGAGATAGATTAAAAATGTTAGTTAATGGTTCACAGAGTTCCATTTTGCATTCCTTAAGAACCCTTGTAAAAAGCTCATCAGGACCCGGCAATTTATTTTGTTTCAGTCGGTCTAGTTGTTTCATAACCATTTCGCTAGTGACTGTGATATTACATAATTTATCTTCTTCAGAGCCACTATAAAATTAATTACTGGGATATTATTAATGTCTTCCTGTGTGAAAACCGAGAGAAAATAATTATTAAAAATAGAGCACATATCATTCTCCTTGTCAGTAAGATGCCCAGAGTTATTTTTAAGGGGACCTATCTGATTTCCTCTATTCTGTTTATTACAGTATACAGTACATTACTGTATAAACATTTAAAAATATACTAAAAATGTTATAAATGGTGCAAAGGTGACATTAAAACAGTTCTATAAACCTGGAAAAAACTTTTTGGGTTAGTTTTTGAATCCCTAGCAACTTTAATTTCATAGTCCCATTTAGCTTTTCTTATCCCCTTTTTTACGTCCCTCTTAATGTCACTATACTGATTTATAAGATGACCCTCACCTCGTTTTATGTCAAGTAGGTTATTTCCCCTTTTAAGTTCTGTTACAAACTGCTTCAAAAAACAATCCTGAACAACTTATAAAAAGTCGTTAGTTTCTAAATTCCCTGTCAAGAAATTCCAATCAATCTGACTAAAGTTAAAGTCCCCTAGAATTACTACGTTATCGTGCCTTGTGGCCTTAACAATTTCCTCCCAAAGTAGTCTCCCTTGTTCCCTATCTAAGTTTGGAGGACGATATATCACGCCTAAAATCAATTTTTCACACCCCTCTTAAAATTCTATCCAGACAGACTCTGTATATATTATTTCAGACTTTATACCCATTTTTATGCAACAATTTAAATGATCATGGACATAGAGTGCCACCCCACCCCCCTTCCCGATACTTAGGTCTACTTGGAACAATTTAAAACCCTGAATGTGACATTCAGCAGGCATATCCTGATTTTTCATATTAAACCACGTCTCAGTTATTGCAAAAACATCAATATTACCCACACTTGCAACTAATCTCAATTCGTCCATCTTATTTCTCGCACTACGTGTATTAGTATAAAATATGTTTAGAAAACCTCCCTTCTCTTTTCTCTTCCTGCTGATTTCTGTTCCTCCATTATACCTGTTACTGACCCTGTCCCCTAGTGTCACTGGGTTTCCAATATACACCAATAACTCCACCTCATTCTGCCTATTACTGGTTTCCCCAAAACTCACACTATCGCTACACTGAGAATTCATTGATTTTCCACAAAAACCCATACCACTATCTATTTCTAGTTTAAAGACCTAACAGCTTCCTCCACTGCATTGGCCAGTGCTCCCACCCCAAACCTAGATAAGTGAATCCCATCCCTGTCATACATGTCATTTCTGCCATAGAAGAGGTCCCAGTTGTCTATGAATGTTACTGAATTTTCCTTACAGTGATTGTCCAGCCAGCAATTGACTCTAATTGCCCTGGACAACCATTCATTTCCAACTCCTCTCCTGGGCAAAATGCCACATATCACAGGGTTCCCACCCTTCTTCCTAATTATCTCTATTGCTGTCCTATACTTACTAATCAGGTCTTCACTCCTTCGTCTGCCAACATCGTTGCCTCCCACATTGAGGCAGATAATAGGATTGCTCCCATTACCCTTCATGATATCGTCTAGACGGCTAACAATATCCCCCATCCCAGCCCCAGGAAAACATACCCTCTGCCTCCTCTTCCTGTCCCTAAGAAAAAAAGCCCTATCCATAAACTTAACCTGACTGTCCCCAACTAAAACAATATTCTTACCTTCACTGGCGGAGTTCGTCGTGACGTTCTCGATGGTCTTCTTTGGGGTTTCAAGGGATGTCGACTCACTCTCGTCCGCCAATTCTTCCTTGGTGCTCGTTGTGACGTTCCCAGTAGACAGCCCACATTCGTCGGGTAGCACCGAAAATGGGTTGGAAGTTTCCACAGTAGTCTTCTGGTTCTTCGTTGTTTCTGCCACTCCAACAGTCTTCTTGATCTTCAGCTTCATTCCTTGTCGCCCAGCCACTGCCCAGGTTTCCCTCTTGACCTGAGGACTCACAACAGGAGGATTACTACGAATCCTCTTGTTTTCCTCCATCAATCACAGTATCTTGAGCTTAGCAACCCTAAGCTCCTCTTTCAGCTGCTGGTAGAGTTGCTCAAGAGAGGACATCTTGGTTCAGATTCACAGAGAGCACACTAGACACGTCTTCACAGAGCTAAGTACAGGTCACCACTGAGCTAAGTACAGGTCACCACTGAGCTAAGTACAGGTCACCACTAGCAAGTTCATTATCTGATTCCTCTGAATATCAAAATGGTATATAATACCGACAGGTTGGTAAGTAAGACACAAGGGCAACAGTTAGGCAACTTTAATCCGAAACGTTTCTCCTACACAGTAGGCTTCTTCAGTCGAGTACAGAAAGTAGACATGAGCAGTAGAGATGTGAAGACGATGTAATCAGTCCATCAGTCCATTACATTGTCTTTACATAAGAAAGAACACTGCAGCAGGCCTACTGGCCCATGCGAGGCAGGTCCAAGTCTACTACCGGCTTAAGCCAATGCCCCAACCTAGTCAGGTCAGGTCACATTCACTTAAGGAAGGAGCACGGCATAAGTCCTAGAAGCACAAGCTAGTCAGGTCGAACTCACACCCACCAACACCCACTCAATTATTTATCTAACCTATTTTAAAACTACACAACGTTTTAGCCTCTATAACTGTACTCGGGAGTTTATTCCACTCATCCACAACTCTATTACCAAACCAGTGCTTTCCTATATCCTTCATGTCTACACTAGATATTTTTAACACGCTATTTACATCCCCTTTATTTATTCCTGTTTTCCATTTATACACCTCAATCATATCATCCCTAATTCTACGCCTTTCTAGAGAGTGCAGATTCAAGGGCCTCAGTCTATCCTCATAGGGAAGATTTCTGATACATAGGATCAACTTAGTCATCCTTCTTTGTACGTTTTCCAGAGCATTTATATCCATTCTGTAATATGGTGACCAAAACTGTGCAGCATAATCTAGATGAGGCCTAACCAAAGATGTATAGAGTTGAAGAACAACCTGAGGACTTCTATTATTTATGCTTCTTGATATGAAGCCAAGGATTCTGTTTGCTTTATTGCGAACACTTATGCACTGTCTTGGTTTTAGATTACTGCTAACCAGAACTCCCAAATCCTTTTCGCAATCAGTAATATTAAGATCTACATTATTTAGTTTATATGTGGCATGGTTATTTTCCTGTCCAATGTTTATAACTTTGCATTTGTCTATATTAAACTGCATCTGCCACTTCTCCGACCACTGCATCAGTCTATTCAAATCTTCCTGGAGTGCTCTAATGTCCTTGTCAGAATGAATTGGACGGCCTATTTTGGTGTCATAGGCAAACTTGCTTATGTCGCTATTTATTCCCTCATCTATGTCGTTTATGTAGATTGTGAACAACAAGGAGCCCAATACTGACCCCTGTGGAACACCGCTCGTGACACTTCCCCACTCTGATTTTTCCCTATTTATGAAAACTCTCTGCTGCCTATTTGTCAACCATGCCTCTATCCAGGAAAAAAATTCTACTATTCCGTGTGGCTTAATTTTCCTCAATAGTCTCTGATGAAGGACTCTATCAAAAGCCTTGTTGAAGTCCATATACACAATATCATATTCATTACCATGATCTACCTCCTCAAATACCTTAGTGAAAAAGTTAATAAATTCGTAAGGCAGGAACGCCCTTTTGTAAAACCGTGTTGAGATTCGTTGATTAATTTATGATTTTCAAGATGGCTGCGAATTGCTTCGGCAATTATTGATTCCATAAATTTTCCCACAATGAAGGTTAGGCTTATTGGTTTTGAAAGCCGACAAGTTGGAGATTAAGACACTTAAGCAACATGTTGCTTAAGTGTCTTAATCTCCAAGGTTAGACTTATTGGTTTAAAGTTCGAAGCTAAGGACCTGTCACCTGCTTTGAAAATAGGTATTACATTTGCCTTTTTCCACTTATCTGGCACCATGCCAGTTTGTAGTGATATATTGAAAAGATTAGCCAAAGGTTTGCTAAGTTCCTCTTTGTATTCCTTTAGAACCCTTGCATACAGTTCATCAGGGTCTGGGGATTTGTTAGGTTTTAATTTATCTATTTGTCTAAGGACCATGTCACTTGTGACCCTAATCGTGATTTGTGATCACTTTCTCCAAGCTCATCATTAACATCAAGATTATTAATTAGCGATTCCCTGCTGGCAAGAACCAAGTCAAGTAGGTTATTTCCTCTAGTTGGTTCTGTCACAAACTATTTAAAAAAAACAATCCTGAATCGTATCAAGAAAGTCACTTAACTCTAAATCTCCTGTCAAATTGCTCCAGTCAATTTGTCTAAAGTTGAAATCTCCCATTAGCACAACATTTTCGTATGTAGATGCCTTACGAATTTCGTCCCATAGAAGTTTACTACACTCCCAATCAAGATTTGGGGGCCTGTAAATCACACCCAAGATTAGTTTTTCACGGCCCTCGAGAAGCTGTAACCAAACAGATTCAGAGGCTGACGGTTCTAATTTTATATCTTGTCTGAGACAATTTAAATTGTCTCTAACATACATCGCTACTCCACCACCCTCCCTGTTGATCCTATCAGTGTGGAATAATTTATAGCCTTGTATCTCTACTGCTCCTTTCTACTTGCTGTACTCGACTGAAGAAGCCTACCGTGTAGGCGAAACGTTTCGGATTAAAGATACCTAACTGTTGCCTATGTGTCTTACTTACCAATCTGATTCCTCTGTTGAATCCACTGTCTCGTTTCTTTCTTTAGTGAAATAGACAAATTTGTGAACGAAACTACTGTATTTGAAAATAAATTATTAGAAATGCAGTATATCAGCGTTTTATGTTTGTAACACTCCTTTCAGAGTTGTTCAAAATGAACAGCTGAAAAACTTATGACAATGTTTTGAGGGTCATACAAAACCACAACAAGGAATGACATTAGTGGATACTCTCTGAATGAGACGAACAAGAATCAAGAGCCCTCGCCAGCATCAAGGCGCCTCCTT
This sequence comes from Cherax destructor, assembly GCA_009830355.1. Classification (NCBI taxonomy): domain Eukaryota; kingdom Metazoa; phylum Arthropoda; class Malacostraca; order Decapoda; family Parastacidae; genus Cherax; species Cherax destructor. The sequence continues at coordinate 45,064 of WNWK01004429.1, read as the reverse complement.
AGAAGGGTGTGACCTCAGGAAAAAGGATTGATTACGAGAGTGTATAAATCTGAATGGAAAAACCGAGTAGAGGAAGTCCAAGGATGAGTTGAAAGGAATATATCTTGTATTTACTTACGAAAAAATCTAAACCTGCAGTTGATCACTCCGAGATGAACAATAAAAATTATTGCACATGAGAAGAAAGTCATTGCTACCATTACAGTGTTCTTATATAAACATATGTTCCTTAGCTCGATTGGTAGCGCATTCAGCTCACACACACTGAGGTCTGGGGGTCGATCCCAGGTACGGGTGGAAACATTAGGACGTGTTTCCTGAAGACACCCGCTGTCCATGTTCAACCATCAGTAAAATGGGTACCTGGGTGTTAGTCGACTGGTGTGGGTCGCATCCTGGGACAAAACAGACCTAATTTGCCCGAAATGCTCTGCATAATAAGGAGCTTTCTATATAGTAGTATGTCATTGATGTCAGCTAGGCCTGTATAGTTCTACATGTACTTGCAGAAATAAAGATTATTATTATGTTGTTGTTTACCAACAACTGTCACCTTATAAATGCAGCATTTATCACCTTATAAACATAACAATTATCACCTTATAAACATAACAATTATCACCTTATCAACATAACAATTATCACCTTATAAACATAACAATTATCACCTTATAATATAATTATCACCTATAACACACAATTATCACCTTATAAACACAATATCACCTTATAAATATAACAATTATCCCCTTATAAACATAACAATTATCACCTTATAAACATAACAATTATCACCTTATAAACATAACAATTATCACCTTATAAACATAACATATCACCTTATAAATATCAATTATCACCTTATAAAAACATAACAATTATCACCTTATAAACATAACAATTATCACCTTATAAACACAACAATTATCACCTTATAAACATAACAATTATCACCTTATAAACTATAACTAATTTATCACCTTATAAACAAACAATTATCACCTTATAAACATAACAATTATCACCTTATAAACATAACAATTATCACCTTATAAACATAACAATTATCACCTTATAAACATAACAATTATCACCTTATAAACATAACAATTATCACCTTATAAACATAACAATTATCACCTTATAAACATAACAATATCACCTTATAAATATAACAATTATCACCTTATAAACATAACAATTATCACCTTATAAACACAACAATTATCACCTTATAAACACAACAATTATCACCTTATAAACATAACAATTATCACCTTATAAATATAACAATTATCACCTTATAAACATAACAATTATCACCTTATAAACATAACAATTATCACCTTATAAATATATCAGTTGTATGAATCAAAACATGTCACTTTTTGTACATAACAGTTGTATGACTGACTCAAGAAATCGTAACGACACGATTGCAAACAAACCACGGTACAGGTGGGGATTGAACTCGCGGTGGGTCGTAAAATTCCAGACTGACGCGTTAGCCACAGGACCAGCTGGCTAGTTGAATGAATCAACACTTGTCATTTTATACACGTAGCAGTTGTATGATACAATATATTTATTACTGTAAAATAAATGTAAGAGCTAAACCTGAAAGTCCCATACAGCGCTGCAGGGAGGGATGTGTACAAATAAGAGGGTGTGAGGGTAGGAGTGCACGAGGGGGCAGGGGTGTGTGAGGGGAGGAATGCACGAGGGGGCAGGGGTGTGTGAGAGTAGGAGTGCACGAGGGGGTAGGGGTGTGTGAGGGTAGGAGTGCACGAGAGGGCAGAGGTGTGTGAGAGTAGGAGTGCACGAGGAGGCAGGGGTGCCTGAGGGTAAGAGTGCACGAGAGGGCAGGAGTACGTGAGGGTAGGAGTGCACGAGGGGGCAGGGGTGTGTGAGGGTAGGAGTATGTTAGTTACCATTTTGTCCTAGGCACATGTCGATTACACACTAGGCCTGTTGTATATATATGTGTATGTGTGTGTACGAAACACGTCGAAATGTTTCGGCCCCGCCGGGAATTGAACCCGGGCCCTCCGTGCGTGAAGCAAGAGCGCTAGCCACCATGCCATCGGGGCGTGTGTGAGGAGGCAGGGGTGTGTGAGGGAAGGAGTGCACGAGGGGGAAGGGGTGTGTGAGGGCAGGAGTGCACGAGGGGGCAGGGCTGTGTGAGGGTAGGAGTGTGAGGGGGCAGGGGTGTGTGAGGGTAGGAATCCACGAGGGGGCAGGGGTGTGTGAGGGTAGGAATGCACGAGGGGCAGGGGTGCGTGAGGGTAGGAATGCACGAGGGGGCAGGGGTGTATGAGGGTAGGAATGCACGAGGGGGCAGGGTGTGTGAATGCAGGAGTGCACGAGGGGGCACGGGTGTGTGAGGGCAGGAGTGCACGAGGGCGCAGGAGATATGTGAGGGGGGAGTGCACGAGGGGGCAGGGGTGTGTGAGGGTAGGAGTGCACGAGGGGCAGGGGTGTGTGCGGGTAGAAGTGCACGAGGGGCAGGAGTGTGTGAGGGCAGGAGTGCACGAGGGGGCAGGGGTGTGTGAGGGCAGGAGTGCACGAGGGGGAGGGTGTGTGAGGGGTAGGAGTGCACGAGGGGGCAAGGGTGCGTGAGGGTAGGAGTGCACGAGGGGGCAGGTGTGTGAGGGTAGGAGTGCACGAGAGGGCAAGGGTGCGTGAGAGTAGGAGTGCACGAGGGGGCAGGTGTGTGTGAGGGTAAAAGTGCACGAGGGGGCAGGGGTGTGTGAGGGTAAGAGTGCACGAGGGGACAGGGGTGCGTGAGGGAAGGAGTGCACGAGGGGCAGGGTGCGTGGAGGGTAGAAGTGCATGAGGGGGCAGGGGTGCGTGTGGGTAGGAGTGCACGAGGGTTCAGGGGTGTGTGAGGGTAGGAATGCACGAGGGGCAGGGGTGTGTGAGGGTAGGAATGCACGAGGGGGCAGGGGTGTGTGAAGCCAGGAGTACACGAGGGGCAGGGGTCTGTGAGGGCAGGAGGTACGAGAGGGCAGGAGTGTACGAGAGGGCAGGGTGTGTGAGGGGAGGAGTTCAAGAAGGGGCAGGGGTGCGTGAGGGTAGGAGTGCACGAGGGAGCAGGGGTGAGTGAGGGTAGGAGTGCACGAGAGGGCAAGGGTGTGTGAGGGTAGGAGTGTGAGGGGGCAGGGGTGTGTGAGGGTAGGAATGCACGAGGGGGCAGGGGTGCGTGAGGGTAGGAATGCACGAGCGGGCAGGGGTGTGTGAGGGTAGGAATGCACGAGGGGGCAGGGGTGTGTGGGAGTAGAAGTGCACGAGGAGGCAGGAGTGTGAGGGCAGGAGTGCACGAGGGGCAGGGCTGTGTGAGGGCAGGAGTGCACGAGTGGGCACGGGTGTGTGAAGGTAGGAGTGCACGAGGGGGCAAGAGATATGTGAGGGGTAGGAGTGCACGAGGGGGCAGGGGTGTGAGGGTAGGAGTGCACGAGGGGGCAGGGGTGTGTGGGGGTAGAAGTGCACGAGGGGGCAGGAGTGTGTGAGGGCAGGAGTGCACGAGGGGGAAGGGGTGTGTGAAGGCAGGAGTGCACGAGGGGCAGGAGTGTGTGAGGGTAGGAGTGCACGAGGAGGCAGGGGTGCGTGAGGGAAGGAGTGCACGAGGGGGCAGGGGGTGCGTGAGGGTAGAAGTGCATGAAGGGGCAGGGATGCGTGTGGGTAGGAGTGCACGAGGGGGCAGGGGTGTGTGAGGGTAAGAATGCACGAGGGGGCAGGGGTGTGTGAGGGTAGGAATGCACGAGGGGGCAGGGGTGTGTGAAGGCAGGAGTGCACGAGGGGCAGGGGTCTGTGAAGGCAGGAGTGGAAGAGGGGGCAGGGGTCTGTGAGGGCAGGAGTGTAGAGAGAGCAGGGGTGTGTGAGGGTAGGAGTTCAAGAGGGGGCAGGGGTGCGTGAGGGTAGGAGTGCACGAGGGGGCAGGGTGTGTGAGTAGGAGTGCACGAGGGGGCAGGGGTGTGTGAGGGGTAGGAGTGCACGAGGGGGCAAGGGTGCGTGAGGGTAGTAGTGCACGAGGGGAAAGGAGTGTGTGAGGATAGGAGTGCACGAGGGGCAGGGGTGTGTGAGGGTAGAAGTGCACGAGGGGGCAAGGGTGAGTGAGGGTAGGAGTACACGAGGGGCAGGTTTGTATGAGGGTAGGAGTGCACGAGGGGGCAGGGTTGTGTGAGGGTAGGAGTGCACGAGGGGGCAGGGTGTGTGAGGGTAGGGTGTGTGAGGGGCAGGGTCTTTGAGGGTAGTAGTTTGTGAGGGGGCAGGGAGTGTGAGGGTAGGAGTGTGTGAGGGGGCAGGGGTGTGTGAGGGGGCAGGGGAGTGTGAGGGTAGGAGTGTGTGAGGGGCAGGGTGTGTGAGGGGGCAGGGGAGTGTGAGGGTAGGAGTGAGTGAGGGGGCAGGGGTGTGTGAGGGTAGGAGTGTGTGAGGGGGAAGGGGTGTGTGAGGGTAGGAGTGCGAGAGAGGCATGGGTGTGTGAGGGTATGAGTGCACGAGGGGCCAGGAAATATGTGAGGGTAGGAGTGCACGAAAGGGATGGGTGTGTGAGGGTAGGAGTGCACGAGGGGGCAGGGGTGTGTGAGGGTAGAAGTGCACGAGGGGGCAGAAGTGTGTGAGGGCAGGAGTGCATGAGGGGGCAGGGGTGTGTGAGGGTAGGAGTGCACGAGGGGGCAGGGGTGTTTGAGGGTAGGAGTGCACGAGGGGGCAGTGGTGTGTGAGGGTAGAAGTGCACGAGGGGGCAGGGGTGCTTGAGGGTAGGAGTGCACGAGGGGGCAGTGGTGTGTGAGGGTATGAGTGCACAAGGGACAGGAGATATGTGAGGGGTAGGAGTGCACGAGGGGGCAGGGGTGAGTGAGGGTAGGAATACACGAAGGGGAAGGGGTGCGTGAGATTAGGAGTGCACGAGGGGGCAGGGTTGTGTGAGGGTAGGAGTGCACGAGGGGGCAGGGGTGTGTGAGGTAGGAGTGTATGAGGGGGCAGGGGTCTTTGAGGGTAGTAGATTGTGAGGAGGCAGGGGAGTGTGAGGGTAGGAATGTATTAGGGGGCAGGGGTGTGTGGGGTAGGAGTGTGTGAGGGGACAGGGTGTGTGTGAATTGCAAGGAACTTGCAATTCCATTCATTGATAACTGGGACAAATTCTATGGCAAACGTGATATGTATGCAAGGGATGGGGTTCATCTCTCTGGGGCTGGAGTGGTTGCATTAGCCGATTCGATTGAGGGGGTCATTGGAGACTTGTCTAGGACTTTAAACTGATAGATTATAGAGGTATGAGTGCTTGTGTGAAACAATCAGGTTGTAGTATTAGGCCTGGAAACAGCAGATTACCAGGATACTTCAGGGATATGTTTAAAAGACAATATTCAAAATAAAGTTGCTAGTAAAGGTAAAGCAATTGATCAACAAACAAAGAGAGATAGTAGAGGGCAACGAGTGACTAGCTCCCTTAAGGTTTAAATATAAACAAATAGTAGGAGTCTAAGAAATAAGATAGATAAGCTAAGATTACTTGCAAGTGCAGGTAATATAGATATTATTGCTATAACAGAGACCTGGTTCAACCTGAAAGATAGAGAAATGCCTTCCGAGTGCAACATACAGGGATATAAACTATTCCACACTGATAGGGTCAACAGGAAGGGTGGTGGAGTGGCGATGTATGTCAGAGGTAATTTAAATTGTTGTGTTAGACAAGATATAAAATTAGAAACATCGGACACAGAATCTGTTTGGCTACAGTTTCTCGATGGTCGTGAAAAATTAATTTTGGGTGTGATTTACAGGCCCCCAAGCCTGGATAGGGAACGCAGTAAGCTGCTATGGGATTAAATTCATAAGGCGTCTAGATATGAAAATGTTGTGTTAATGGGAGATTTTAACTTTAGACAAATTGATTGGAACAATGTGACAGGTAATCTCGAGTCTAGTGACTTTCTTGATACGGTTCAGGATTGTTTTTTAAAACAGTTTGTGACAGAACCAACTAGAGGTAGCAACTTGCTTGATTTGGTTCTTGCCAACAAAGAATCACTAATTAATAATCTTGAGGTTAATGAAGAGCTTGGGGAAAGCGATCACAAATCACTTAGTTTCAATATATCATGGAATTACCCAGGTAACTGCAATCAAGTCCCTGTTCCAGACTTTCGCTTAGCCGACTTCATGGGGCTGAGAAATTACCTAGGTGGGCTAAATTGGGATGACCTGACTATGGGTCAGGTAGTTGGTTTTGGTTGCCAATATGACGTTTTCCAGAGCGTAGTTCTAGCTGCCCAGACAACTTTTGTTCCGAGTAGGGAAATTAGATCTAATAAAAATGATCCTAATGGATGAACAATAGATTAAAACATCTCATTGGTCAAAAGAGAGGCATATATAGGCGTATCAAAAGAGGGGATGAACAGATAAAAAATCAATATTTTCAATTAAAGAGAGAAATAAAAAAAGGAATAAGAAAAACAAAAAGGGATTATGAGGCTAAGGTCGCAAGGGATTCGAAGACTAACCCAAAAGGGTTCTTTCAGGTATACAGAAGTAAGATTACTGACAAGTTAGGCCCACTTAAGAGTAACTCAGGACAGATCACGGACAGTGATAAGGATATGTGTGAAATTTTCAATACTTACTTCTTCTCAGTTTTTACTCAGGAAGATACTAGCGGAATTCCAGAAATAATAAATTATGTAGAACAGGAAGATAATAGACTATGCTCGATTGGGGTAACTAGTGACATGGTCCTCAGGCAAACAGAGAAATTAAAACCTAACAAATCCCCAGGCCCTGATGAACTGTTTGCAAGAGTTTTAAAGGAATGTAAAGAGCAATATATCACTACAAACTGGCATAGTGCCAGACAAGTGGAAAAGGGCAAATGTAATACCTATTTACAAGGCAGGTAACAGGTCCTTAGCTTCGAGCTATAGACCAATAAGCCTTACCTCCATAGTTGGTAAATTTATGGAATCAATAATTGCCGAGGCAATTCGTAGCCATCTTGAAAAGCATAAATTGATTAAGGAATCTCAACACGGTTTTACTAAGGGGCGTTCCTGTCTTACGAGTTTACTAACTTTTTTCACTAAGGTGTTTGAGGAGGTAGATCATGGTAATGAATATGATATTGTGTATATGGACTTCAGTAAGGCTTTCGATAAAGTTCCACATCAGAGGCTACTGAGGAAACTTAAGGCACACAGAATAGAAGGAGAAATTTTTTCCTGGATAGAGGCATGGTTGACAAATAGGCGGCAGAGAGTTTGCATAAATGGGGAGAAATCAGAATGGGGGTACGTCTCAAGCGGTGTTCCACAGGGGTCAGTTTTGGGCGCCCTGTTGTTTACAATTTAAATAAACGACATAGATGAGGGAATAAATAGCAACATAAGCAAATTTGCTGATGACACCAAAATAGGCCGTCCAATTCATTCTAATGATGACATTAGAGCACTCCAGGATGATTTGAATAGACTGATGCAGTGGTCGGAGAAGTGGCAGATGCAGTTTAATGTAGACAAATGCAAAGTTCTAAATGTTGGGCAGGACAATAACCATGCCACATAGAAACTGAATAATGTAGATCTTAATATTTGTGATTGCGAGAAGGATTTAGGAGTTCTGGTTAGTAGTAATCTGAAACTAAGACAACAGTGCATAAGTGTTCGCAATAAAGCTAACAGAATCCTTGGTTTCATATCAAGAAGTATAAATAATAGAAGTCCTCAGGTTGTTCTTCAACTCTATATATCTTTGGTTAGGCCTCATTTAGATTATGCTGCACAGTTCTGGTCACCGTATTACAGAATGGATATAAATGCACTGGAAAACGTACAGAGGAGGATGACAAAGTTGATCCCATGTATCAGAAATCTTCCCTATGAGGATAGACTGAGGGCCTTGAATCTGCACTCTCTAGAAAGGCGTAGAATTAGGGGGGATATGCTTGAGGTGTATAAATGGAAAACAGGAATAAATAAAGGGGATGTAAATAGCGTGCTGAAAATATCCAGCCAAGACAGGACTCGCAGCAATGGTTTCAAGTTGGAAAAGTTCAGATTCAGGAAGGATATAGGAAAGTACTGGTTTGGTAATAGAGTTGTGGATGAGTGGAACAAACTCCCGAGTACCGTCATAGGAGCTGGGACGTTGTGTAGTTTTAAAAATAGGTTAGATAAATACATGAGTGGGTGTGGGTGGGTGTGAGTTGGACCTGACTAGCTTGTGCTACTAGGTCAGATGCCGTACTATTTCCTTAAGTGGAAGTGACCTGAATACCTGGAGTTTACCTGGGGAGGGTTAAATCCAAGTGGTCGGCTAGATAAATATATGAGTGGGTGTGGGTGGGTGTTAGTGTTAGTTGGTCCTGACTAGCTTGTGCCACTAGGTCAGATGCCGTGCTCCTTCCTTAAGTGGATGTAACCTGACCTGGCTGGGTCGGGGCATATGCTTAAGCCGGTTGGAGACTTGGACCTGCCTCGCATGGGCCAGTAGGCCTGCTGCATTGTTTTTTCTTTCTTATGTTCTTATGAGTGCGGAGAGGCAGGGGTGTGTGAAGGTAGGAGTGTGTGAGGGTCAGGGTGTGTGAGGGTAGTAGTGTGTGAGGGGTCAGGGTGTGTGAGGGTAGTAGTGTGTGAGGGGCAGGGGTGTGTGAGGGTAGGAGTGTGTGAGGGGTCAGGGGTGTGTGAGGGGTCAGGGGTGTGTGAGGGGTCAGGGGTGTGTGAGGGTAGGAGTGTGTGAGGGGTCAGGGGTGTGTGAGGGTAGGAGTGTGTGAGGGGGCAGGGGTTTGTGAGGGTAGGAGTGTGTGAGGGGCCAGGGGTTAGTTACCATTTTGTCCTAGGCACATGTCGATTAGACAATAGGCCTGTTGTATATATGTGTGTGTGTGTGTGTGTGTAAGGAAACACTTCGAAATGTTTCGGCCCCGCCGGGAATTGAACCCGGGCCCTCCGTGCGTGAAGCAAGAGCGCTAGCCACCATGCCGGTATGAGTGTGTGAGGGGGCAGAGGTGTGTTAGGGTAGGAGTGTGGGAGGGGGCAGGGGTGTGTGAGGGTAGGAGTGCGAGAGACAGGGGTGTGTGAGGGTAGGAGAGTGAGGGAGACAGTGGTGTGTGAGGGTAGGAGAGGGTAGGAGAGCATAAGGGTTGACAGGGGTTTGTAATTGTAGGGGTTAATGGAGGTAGGGGACAGTGCAAGAGTAAAAGTTAACTCAGTGTTGGTGGAAATGGTTAGTTTCTGTTACAAAGTCTCAGTGTCTGCGCCAAGGAAGGGAAACCTTCAATAAGGTCAGTGTGTTTGAGCCACAGAGATGTCAGAAGTGAATCCTTCATGCTTGGTGATAGACATGACAGTGTATTAACATACGGTGATTTGAGCGTGCACCGACAGTGCTCTCAAAGCAGTGCCGGGCTTTTCTCCATTTGGTGTCTGAGAGTGAGTCGCGTGTGTCCGACATGTAAACGAGAGAGTGTCGTCTCCCAAACATGACAGTGGTGGGTAGCAGATTGCAAGAATCCCAAACATGGTTTAACAGAAAACAATTTATTGCGGTCCAACTTGGATCAATGTTGTTACCAGTGGTTGAGGAAATGTTGAGGGATCACTGAAAAATAATCCGAGAAAGGAATACCCCTTTGGGAAATTGGGTGATGCCTAACTGACACAGTGGATGGGTCTGGAGACCTAGAAAAAAAAGAAAAAAAATTGTGCTTCCTAGAAATGAAACATGACTGTATATGAAAGACGATTGGATGAGGGGAATTAAATTTCTGGATAGTGTATAGTGCACTGTGGGAGTACAAGACATTCTGAATAACAAGGCAGACGTGGACACAATGTGCACTATAGCAGTGAGAATTGCATACATGTACTGTGAAAACACTTGCTGTTTTAGTACGGGAGGTAAATCAAAGGAGGCCGCTAGAGTATGAATATGGAGAAGAAAGAGGCATCATAAATGTGGGCGACTATTAAACAAATTAGCAATAGTAATATAACTTACCGTTCTATATGTGGAAGTATCGTGAATGTCGTGGAAACAGACATAATAACAGACATTCAGTCTTGCAAAGATGGGGTGTTCGCCTCTTGTAAATATGGACTTAAATGTGAAAGACCGAAAAGCCTGGAAACACAAATGCAACCCTTGATGATGAATCTGATCAAGCTTAGAAAGAGTAGAGTGAATCTAAAGAATACAGTTGGTCTTCATAGTAAAGTCTGGATAAGATTAGGATGAAGTGAAGGCTAAGAAGGTTTGTTTATGAGCCTCCCAAAAAAGATGGAGAGGAGTTTAAAAAAGGTTGAGGTAGCTATGACAAGCAGATTTCAAGGTTATGAGAAATTTAACCGTATCTTGTTCATGAATAAGGGAACCATACAAGTAAGGAACGATATGATGAATAATAGGGCGTCCCATTAGAGTTATCTGGTGTATTTTAGCAACAGAAAAACTTAAACCCACGAGAGGTGGTCCACAGGTCTAGTTGGAAGCACGATCAATAGCATTCTGGAGACAAGCCGCCACAAAGCCACAGTCAACGCCCACACAGTTATTATTACATCCATGGGGGAGCACTAAACCCGTAATGTTCGCACAAGCTGTAACAAAATCGACAACACAGAGATAACCAAACACTTAAAGAGAGAACAGAGGCAAAGTCATTAATGGCGAGCAGGAAGAGGGTAGTACTAAGGACAGCTCTGATATACGTCTTCAACCTGAACAAAGTCAGAGAAAAACTATTATTTACTTGGACACGAACGTGCCTCTCCAATAAAAAAAATCCCTTAAGGTGGCAAATTGGCTTGAGCCAAGAAGTTGCAATACTATGTTGTGCTATAAGCTTTCTCCAGATCGAAAAAGACTGCAATAACTGATTTAATTTTAGCGAAACATACATATCGAAACAGATTATGAGGTCGATGGTAGAGCGGTTCTTATGAAAACCATATTGAAGAGGGAAGAGAGAATTCAGTTTCCAGGTATCATACCCAATGTTTGTTAACCAAGCAATCCAGCAATTTACAAACTGTACTGGTAAGAGCGTGGGCCGTAGCCTGCTAGGCAAAGCTCTCGCTTCACATGCTGAGGTTCTGTGGTTCAATTCCCTGTTCACCCATCAGTAAAATGGGTGTCTGGGCGTTAGTCGACTGGTGTGGGTCGCATCTTGGGACAAAATTGACCTAATTTGCCCGAAATGCTCTGCACAACAAGGGGTTTTCTATAGTGTAGTATGTCATTGATGTCAGCTAGGACTGTATACCTTGTACATGTACTTGTAGAAATAAAGATATTATTATTATTATTATGGATCTGTAATGAAAGGTGTCATGGTCCGGAGTATCTGCATTACGAAAAGGTAAAACAACGGCGGTTTTGTATTGAAGGGGACCTCATGAGACAAATGAAATTGAAAAGCTGTAAGAGAAAGACCAGTACCAGTTAAGTTTGATATCTTTATTATGCAGCCCATACCCATCCTGTGGGCGGTAGTCACCCCATACCCATCCTGTGGGCGGTAGTCACCCCATACCCATCCTGTGGGCGGTAGTCACCCCATACCCATCCTGTGGGCGGTAGTCACCCCATACCCATCCTGTGGGCGGTAGTCACCCCATACCCATCCTGTGGGCGGTAGTCACCCCATACCCATCCTGTGGGCGGTAGTCACCCCATACCCATCCTGTGGGCGGTAGTCAAAAGATTACAGAGGTACATAATGGGTCCAGGGACTGGACCTCAAAGTTTGATAGCTGAGCAAGTTACAAAGGTAATGAACTCAGGTAGATTTTGTCACAATCATGACAAGTTACAAAGGTATTTACAGATTATAGAGGTATATAATGGGTCCAGAGACTGGGCCCCAAAGTTTTGATAGCTGAACAAGGTACAAAGGTATTGAACTCACAAGTTTCAAATGTAATGAATCATGTAAGTAAATTTACTTACTTACTTTTATACATGGTTGCAATCATAAACAAATTATAAATCAATGAACAATTTACTAGTCTACACCCGGTCACAACTGTAATGAGTTATTGGGGCAAATATTAATTGTTGGGTCACACACACTCATACACACAAACACCCACACACACGTATGTGTGGTAATGCTTTATTTACAGGGAGCAAAGTCAGGGTATTTTTCCAGAATGGTCTGTAATATACCACTGTGGATAAAATACTTTGACATATCTTGAACATTTCTGAGTGAGTTGTCTCTGAATTCATTAATTTGATCGCACTCCAGTACATAATGACGCAGGGTGTGACAATAATCCAACTGGCAAAGTTTACATCTTGTTTGGTCTACATCTGGTGGTGGTGATTTAACCTGCCAAAGATACTTGTAACCCAGCCGGAGGCGGGCGGTAGTGACATCCAAGAGTCTGCTTATTTTGTTGGATGCACCATAGACATGTGGCTCCTCCTGCATGATAGAATGATGATAGATGGACTGACTGGTGTCAATCTCATTTTGAAATCAATGAAATTCATTTGAAGTTCTTTTCGTATTATTGTTCTCAAACTGCTAACTGACAGCCCAAAATTGTAATCTACTAAATAAATTTTCTTAGCTTATTTTTTTTTTTTTACATTTTTACATGTTCTATTTAACTATGGTTATACATTCTTTCGGTGACGTTTCACCCATATAAAAGGATGATGAATAGTAATTCCTTTTAACCGCGTTTTTATCTCCTTACCATTGTTTAATATCTCTGCCATAACATACCCATGGACCTACAGTCTCCATATTTCCTCAAACCCTTAACTTTTTTTTCAACAGTTTTACATTTATGTAGCATTTGTCAATGGCAGCTTCAGATGTCTATTGTTATTGTTATTAATAATCACACGAAAACACTGCTGGGACAAGTGGTGACCGCAATGGAAATAAGTCACTGACTTTTTTTGGTTATCCCAGGTTCTCTACACATATGCTGCTATGTATGATAATCTATGTAACTGTATTTGTGTATACCTGAATAAACTTACTTACTTATTTACTTTAAGAGGTACCAAATCAACCAGGCTTTGATTGATATGTGGGTCAGCGGCCACCAGCAGCAACAGCCTGGTTGACCAAGCAAGCACTACACGAGCCTGGCCCAAGGCCGGGCTCTGGGAGTAGAAAAACTCTCGGAACTCATCACCCCGAGATCAAGCTTCTTAATGATGCGGACAACTATGTTTTTGTCACTAATGATCAGCTTTTATTGAAAAAAACACTAAATATGACATCAAGCTTCAACCCTAAAGTTCTTATTATTATGTATTGTCATTGGATTGAAAATACCTGGTGTCTAAGCATGTTAACCCTCGACGACTCTCCAGTAATTTGATACTGGATGACTGAATTGGCCAAGGTCCTTTCCTACGTTACATTCACTCCCGTGTAGCACTTAACTGACTCTTCAACATCGCTCCGTACAGACCTTTCCTCACAGTTGATGTTACAAATGTCAGTGCTGGTATTACATTGCTATGAAATACCCTGCTAAGTCACGCTGGTGTGAAGTGTATACAAAGGCTTATCCCTCTCAACAGTGCTATGAGCTGATAAAGAAACATCAGATTGTCTTGTTAAAATGTGTGAACTGTCAAACTCTGGGAGTTACAGTATCTCATTCTGACTGTAGCATAAAGGTCGCCCACAACACCACAGCTAACCGTGGAGCCTCCGACCTACCAGGCACCCCAGAGGACCAAAGGGAAAGTTGGGAGGTTGTGTGTGTGCTGCCTCTGGCCGTCCTGGTAGTTTAATATCTTTATTATGCACCCCATACCCATGGTGTGGGTAGTAGTCACCCCATACCCATGGTGTGGGTAGTAGTCACCCAATACCCATGGTGTGGAGTGGACAGTAGTCAAAAGATTACAGAGGCAGACATAATGGGTACAGGGATTGGGCCACAAAGTTGTGATAGCTAAACAAGCTACAGTCATAATGAACTATTTACATGGTTCAATAATAAATTATTATTTATGCAGACATGAATTAGTTCGCGCAAAAAAAAATACAAAAAGATTACCTTATAGTTTACCAAGGGATTGATAAACACACAACCCGCACATATAAAAAAGAGAGGAGCTTACGACGACGTTTCGATCCGACTTGGACCATTTACAAAGTCACACTAACACAAAGGACAGGTAGAAGGGGTATTTATAGGCAGGCAGACAGGGGAGGGCACAAGAAAGTGGTGGAGGGGTAATAATGGACTCTCTCCGACCTCTGTCCTTCTGACTTTAACCTTGTTCAACGTTTTCGTGTCATCTGTCCCTCTCTGCCCTATTTCTATGGCCTTCCCAAAATTCACAAACCTGATATTCCTCTGCATCCCATCATATCTTCTAGAGGTTCTGTCTCTTATTCTCTTGCTTCTTGGCTAGCCAAAACCCTCACTCCCTTTCTTGATACTTTTTCTCCTGCCCACCTTCGTCACTCTCAAGACTTCATCGAACGGGTTCGCTCTCTCCCGACCTGTAAGATGCTTAGTCTTGATGTCGAGTCCCTCTTCACTAATGTCCCTCTGGATGATGTCCTTAATTTTCTTAGAGAGAAGGCCAATGAAGGGTTACTTCATCTCCCTATACCTACTGATGTGTTTCTTGATCTTATCTGCCTTTGTGTGGACTCTAATTCCTTTTCTTTTCAAGGTAAATATTATTCTCATACCTTTGGTGTCGCCATGGGCTCTTCCCTATCTCCTGTTCTTGCTAATCTTTACATGGAATACTGTTCTTCTTCTTCCCACTATTGATGTACGTCCTTCACTCTGGCTCCGCTATGTAGATGACATCTTTGCTCTTTGGCCTCATGACTCAAGTCTCTTCCAACCATTTCTTGATGCTCTTAATAATCTTGCCCCTTCCATTAAGTTTAAAGCTGATTGGGAATTTAATTCTTTGCTTCCTTTCCTTGATGTTCATGTCCACTGCTCAGTTACAGGTTTTGCCTTTTCCGTGTACCGCAAGCCTATGCACAGTGGCATGTGCATTCACTACTTTTCTTATCATGCCTCCTCTGTCAAGAAAAGTGTTCTTATCTCCCTCTTTCTCCGTGCTCTCCGCATTTGTGATCCTCAGTTCCTTGAAGCAGAAATTTCCATTCTTCATAATTCATTTTCCCGCCTTGGCTACCCTTCCCAATTCATAGACTCTGCTTTCTCTCGTGCCAAACGGACTTTCTTCTCTCCTAAACCCTCTACTCCTGGGAACTCTTCTGTCCTCTGCCTTCCCTACATCTCTGGTCTCTCTAATCTCAACAACTCTCTCCATTCCTTAGACATCAAACTTACCTTTCGCCAGACTAACACTCTTCGCACTAATCTAGTTCATACCTCCCCTCCCTCTATAGATTCTCCTGGTGTCTACTCTATTTCTTGCTCCTCCTGTCCTCTTCAGTACTTTGGAGAAACTGGCCGATCTCTTTCTGACAGACTTAGGGAGCACAAAAATAGTGTTAGGCCGACACCAATAATGCTCTTTTCTGTCATGTCAGAGATCACAGTCATCCTATTGATTGGTCTTCTGCTAAAACTGTCTACCCTACGACCAACTTTCACAGTCGCCGTCTGGTTGAATCCTCCCTTATACACAACATTCCCTGTATGAATCTTAGCCCTGGCTTTGTCTCTGTAGATGCTTTCATCTCCCATTACATTGTTAAATGCTCCAAACTTCAGAACACCCGTGACTTAACCTGATTCCTTCCCCTTCTATCTCTTCCACCTTCTCCTCTTTCTCCTTTCTCCTCTGGGTTTTCTTTCTTTTCTTTTGCCTTGTATTTGTCCTTCTTTATTTTATTTTATTTTAATTTTTTTCCACTCTGTGTTCTTGTCCTTACCCTATGCGGGCCGCCAGCTTCATTGCAGTGCTCCTTTCCTAGAATATGACTGACTCCACTACTACTACTACCTCCATTATTACCCCTCCACCACTTTCTTGTGCCCTCCCTGTCTGCCTGCCTATAAATACCCCTTCTACCTGTTTTTTTGTGTTAGTGTGACTTTGTAAATGGTCCAAGTCGGACCGAAACGTCGTCGTAAGCTCCTCTCTTTTTTATATGTGTGGGTTGTGTGTGTATTGTTCCAGTCACGGTATTGTGCCTTTTTTTGTTATTTAAGGGATTGATGTTGTAGTGGCCAGGCTTAGGCTTGGTTACAAGTACTTCTGGCAGTTTGGGAGACACAGATGATGATCAAACTAAATGCAAATTATGTGATCAGGCATATGGTCACTGTCTTGAACACTATGTGCTTAACTGTCCACTTATTGAGGAATACAGAGATAGACAGTGTAATAACCTATTTGACATGTCAAGATATCTTATTAATGAAAATAAGATACCAGATATACTAAGCAAATTTCCTAAATTTGCTTGTAACAGATAAGTGAACTGTAGATATGTAGATTTAAATCCATATGTACACCTGTTAACCCTTTTGGGGCCAAGTTCCTAGCCCTTTTGTGTATCCATATGCTCTTGCGCTACCGTCCACAGGATGGATATGGGGTGCACAATAAACTAGCCACTTCGGTGGCAAAATCTAAATCTAAGTTTAGCAAGGTATGCCTGTAAAAAAATTAAATTGTTATGCGTAATTTACAGTGGGCAAAGTCAGGGTATTTTTCCAGAATAGTTGGTAATATGTCACTGTGGATAAAATACTTTTGACATTTCTTGAACATTTCTGAGTGAGTTATCTCTGAATTCATTAATTTTATTGCATTCCAGCACATAATGATGCAAGGTATGACAATTGTCCATCTGGCAAAGTTTTTATTTAGTTTGGTCTACATCATCTGGTGCTGATGATTTAACCTCCCAGATACTTGTAACCCAGTCACAGCAGGGCGGTAGTGACATCCAGGAGTCTGCTTATTGTGTTGGATGTTCCAGTTTTTATGATCCATCTGGAGTAGTAGTCACCAGTGCTGAAGAAAGTTTGGAGGGCTTCTGTGCAAGGGTTTGAATGGGCTAGCCTGAGTATATTGACCCCAGTGAGGACATTTATTTTAGTGACACGATTTCTGATGCTTGGAATATCAAGATCATCCTAGGATGATCTTGATTGCTTCGTTCCGCAGCTTTTCCAGCCCTCCAAGCTTCCATCCTGATACATGAGCAAGTAGGGGCGCGCCAGAATCAACCAATGTAAACGAAATACATCATTTTCACAAAAAACATTCCCATTACAAAATCCAAACAACAACATGCATTTCGACCAATATCTTTTACTAGCTGCTTATGTAAAACATTTGAGAGGACGATCTTAAATCGTCTCATGCACAGAATTAAACAATTTCTGTCTCTCTGGTTGTATGGTTTCATGAATGGAAGGAGTGTGCATCATTGCACACTGACAGCTCCATTACCTTCCTTGACCTTAAATCTACATTTGATACAGCCAACCGACATGTAATAATTAGTAAACCTGCCAGAATGGATGTAGGAGGATGACTTCTCCGCAGGATTAAAGACTACCTGTCTAACAGAAAGGCTTCTTTGTTGTTCCAGGCGCACAGAAGTGTAACTAAGACTTTCAGCAAGAACCCCACCAGGGAGGTGTCCTCAGTCCCACCTTATTCAATATTCTACTTAATGATTTACTAAATGCTATGCCTAGCTAGCCCAATCATAATATGATTAGTTTTTTCCATCACCAAAACATCCTTTACCAAGTACTAGACTCATGTCAGGACCTGGGGTTGATCATTTAAGCTGGAAAAATAAACGAAGATACTCAACAGGCGTCCTACTCGACAGAGAGGCGTAGTCCGCAGGATCCAGTTGCATGATTGGTCTAGGCTGGAATATGTAACCAGATACAGGTATCTAGGGTTGGAGGTCCCACTACTTGGACTTACTGTAACAAGACTTTGTCGACAATACAAAGAAAGGCTGAGAGCACTTAGAAACGTGGCAGGTTTTCATCCCAGGAATGGAGCTCATGTTAAAATTGTAAAACTGATACATTTTGCTTACATTAGATCATTTGTTGATTATACCGCACCCCTACTTGCTCTTGTGTCAAACTGGAAGTTTGGAGGGCTGGAAAATGCAGAAATAAGCAATGAGGGTCATTCTAGGATGTCCCCTCGTACCGCCAAAATTTTAAACATGTGGAAAGAACTTGATAGTCCAAGCATCAGATATCGTGTCACAGAAAGAAATGTCCTCATTGGTGTTAACATGCTTAGGCAAGCCCATCCAAATAATTACACAGCCCTCCAATCCTTCTTCAACACTGGTGAACAGTCTTACAGATGGATCATAAAAACTGGAACTGACCTCTGAATGAATCAGATACATGATCTATGTCAAGTAACACAACAATGACACTTCCCTGCACCATGGGAAATTAGATCATTACAAACCACTATCCCTTACTTTCCTCAAAAGAACCTTAAATCACAACCAAAGTTTCGCTTTGAAGCCTTGTTGTACTGATGCCCTAGTCACACACTGCTCTCTTTCATAAATTGTGCGTTGATGGTTATGCTCACTACTTCACTGCGCTTTTGTTCTTCATACTGAACTGTTTATTATACTTCTTGCACTCAAATACGTCCATATATCTAAGTCTAACACCTTTGTTGTAACTGATTATCATCCATAAATGCTCTTAACTCCATGAGTGTCAATTGTGGCAGGATTGTGTCAAAAGCCAGACAGATGTATGGTAGGACTGTAGACAGCAGAGTTAAAGTACACCCACAAAAGCATTGGAAGCTCACAGTTTGGTAATCGTAATGGTAACCAACTGTTGTCACTGTTAAATAGTCATGATAATGTGCAAATTGTAGGTGACCTTGAACCCACACATATCTATGGAGGCATCCTTGATCTGTGTCTTGGCTTCAACATTACTTCTGCCAGCTGTGAGTCTACCATTGTATCAGATATATCATCAGACCATTTCCCAAGGCTAACCTCACTAGATATAGGTAATACTATCCTTTCTGGTGGAATATTCAAACGGAAACGTTTTAATGTTCCCCCTGATCAACATGAGGACTTTGTTGCACATGTGACTGACTGGTATAATTCCTATGAGTGTTCCTCTGTTGAGACCTTTAACAATGACCTTGTGAGCAGTATTCAGAACCTCCTGGAACTCTTAACCCAACCAACTTCCATAACAATCATACCTCCTATAATAACCATACTTATTACAATGATCTTAAACTTCGAACACTGAAACGTACTGCTCGCAGAATAGGCCTAGCCTATAGAAGACATCGTACCCCTGGAATGCTGAGACTCTTTCAAACTGCCCTTGCTGCTGCCAGAGAGCGTATGACAGAGCTGCGGCAAACTGACTGGGAAAAATTTGTCAATGGTCTCAATGCTCACACCCCACTTAGCCGAGCATGGAGGGACATAAATAGAATTAAGGGTAACAGAACCGGTCAGATTGCGCACCCTCATCCCTTACATAGGGCGAATGAGCTAGTCAGTGCTTGGGCTGTTACATCAAGCTATGAAAATATTCCCAGTACCACACAGGCGAAATTAAATGACAAATATGATGCTAGGGAGAGACTTGTTTGTTTTATGCTCAGCAAGGAAGATGACTGTAACATTCCTTTCACTGACTTTGAACTTGATGCAGCACTAACTAAGGGAAACTCCACGTCACCTGGTGAGGATGATATTACCTACAATATACTAAGATTGCTGTGTCGAGTACCAGGCAATCCTTTACTCGAATTATACAACATGAGCTATGTAACTGGGGAGCTCCCTAAATCTTGGACCAACAGCCTCATCATTCCCATTCCTAAGCCCAATCAACAAAATTCATTTCGCCCAATATCTCTTACTAGCTGCTTATGTAAAACATTTGAGAGGATGATTCTTAATCGTCTCATGTACAGAATCAAACATTTTTTGTCCCCCCGGTTGCATGGTTTCATGCATGGAAGGAGTGTGCACCATTGCATAGCCACCTTTCTCACTCTGCACACTGACAGCTCATACACTACCTTCCTTGACCTTAAATCTGCTTTTGATGTTGCCAACAGACATGTAATCATTAGTGAACTTGCCAGAATGGATGTTGGAGCATGGCTTCTCCGCTGGATTAAAGGCTACCTGTCCAACAGAAAGTCTTCTGTGTTGTTCCAGGGGCATAGAAGTATAACTAAAGACTTTGAATTAGGAACCCCACAGGGAGGTGTGCTCAGTCCCACTCTATTCAATATTCTAATTAATGCCTTACTTAATGCTATGCCTAGCCAGCCCCATCATTATATGATCAGTTTTGCTGATGATATAATGATTAACACCACCGGATTCTCCAACACCCAAAACATCCTTAACCATGTACTAGCCTCGTGTCAGGACCTGGGGTTGATAATCTTTACTGATAAAACAAAAATACTCAATAGGCGTCCTCCTCGACAGAGAGGCACAGTTCGCCAGATCCAGTTGCATGATGGGTCTCTTCTAGAATATGTAAACAGATACAGGTAGCTAGGCTTTGAGGTCCCACTACTTGGACCTGTTGTAACGAGACTTTGTCGTCAATACAAAGAAAGGCTGAGAGCACTTAGAGTTGTGGCAGGGTTTCACCCCAGGTATGGTGCTAATGTTAAAATTGTAAAAATGATGTATCTTGCTTATATTAGATCATTAGTTGATTATGCTGCCCCACTACTTGCTCTTGTGTCTGACTGGAAGCTTGGAGGGTTGGAAAAACTGCAGAACGAAGCAATGAGGATCATTTTAGGATGCCCTCGTACTGCCAAAATTTTAAATATGCAGAAAGAACTTGATATTCCAAGCATCAGAGATCGTGTTACTGAAAGAAATATCCTAATTGGGGTTAATATGCTCAGGCAAGCCCATTCAAACCCATGCACAGAAGCCCTCCAAACTTTCCTCAGCACTGGTGAACATCCCTCCAGATGGATCGAAAAAACTGGAACCGACCTCCGCATGAATCAGATACATGATCTGTGGCAAGTAAGGCAACAGCGGCACTTCTCCGCTCCATGGAATATTACCCCATTCCAAACTACCATCCCTCCATTTCCCCCCAAACTACTACTTAAATCACAACCAAAGCTTCGCCTTGAAGCCAAACATGATGCCTTAAACTGTATTGATAATTTAGCCAAACAGCACACTCTCTCACAAATTAATTACGTTGATGGTTCTGTTCACCAATCCACTGGTGCAGCTGGTAGTGCTGCTGTTGTCATACAGAGTGATGGCTCTCTTAAAGAAATTGGAGCACGGATCAATAACTGGGCCTCTACCCTTCAGACAGAACTGTTTGCCATACTCCTTGCACTCAAATGCGTCCATGTATCTAAGGTTAACTCTCTAATTGTAACTGATTCTCTGTCATCCATAAATGCTCTCAACTCATGAAATATAACTTGTAGCATGCTCGTGTCAGAAGCCAGGCACAGGTATGGTAGGATTCTGGATAGTAGAGTCAGAGTGCACATGCTGTGGATTCCATCTCACATTGGTCTTCAGATGCATGATAGAACTGATAAATTGGCTAAGTTTTATGCTTTCAAAGAGGGGATAGATTACAATCTTGGCTTGTCAGTTAGCAGTTTGAGAACAATAATACGAAAAGAACTTCAACTGAATTTTATTGACTTAAGACTCAGGGAGATTGACACCAGTCAGTCCATCTATCATCATTCTATCATGCAGGAGGAGCCACATGTCTATGGTGCATCCAACAAAATAAGCAGACTCTTGGATGTCACCACCGCCCGCCTCCGGCTGGGTTACAAATATCTTTGGCAGGTTAAATCACCACCACCAGATGTAGACCAAACAAGATGTAAACTTTGCCAGTTGGATTATTGTCACACCCTGCGTCATTATGTACTGGAGTGCGATAAAATTAATGAATTCAGAGACAACTCACTCAGAAATGTTCAAGATATGTCAAAGTATTTTATCCGCAGTGGTATATTACAGACCATTCTGGAAAAATACCCTGACTTTGCTCCCTGTAAATAAAGCATTGCCACGTGTGTGTGTGTGTGTATGTATATATGTGTGTATGTGTATGTGTGTATGTATATACATGTGTGTGTGTATATATGTATGTGTATATGTATATGTGTGTGTGTGTGACCCAACAATTAAAATTTGCACCAATAACTCATTACAGTTGTGGCTGGGTGTAGACTAATAGATTGCTCATTGCTTTATAATTTGTTCATGAGTGCAACCATGTACAGACGTAAGTAAATTTACTTACATGATTCACTACCTTGTAACTAGTGAATTAATTACCATTGTACCTTGTTCAGCTATCAAAACTTTGGGGCCCAGTCTCTGGACCCTATATATACCTCTGTAATCTGCAAATACCTTTGTAACTTGTCATGATTGTGACCATCTGAGTTCATTACCTTTGTAACTTGCTCAGCTATCAAACTTTGAGGTCCAGTCCCTGGACCCATTATGTACCTCTGTAATCTTTTGACTACCGCCCACAGGATGGGTATGGGGTGCATATTAATGAAGCGCCATAAAGCAGGGACCTCCTGTAATAATAATAGACACTCACCAAAGGTGACATATTAACCATTTCGGGGTTTCGGTCATACTAGTACGGCTTATGCGCTGGGGTTTTCCACGTACTAGTACGCATAAATTCTAGTGGCTTCAAATCGAGGGGGAGAGAGCTGGTAAGCCTGCATGTGATAGAATGGGTCTATGTGGTAAGTGTGCGCAGTAGGAAAAAAATCTATGCACCCGCATTGCATTGTGGGAGTGGAAATTCAGTGCGCCTTTGTCACCAAACCATGCGGTGAGGAATACCTCACTCCGGCAGTGTGAGTGGTAGGGAAGGCAGTGGGGGGAGTGGGGAAGGCAGTGGGGGAGTGGGGAAGGCAGTGGGGGAGTGGGGAAGGCAGTGGGGAGGGAGGCAGTGGGGAGGAGGCAGTGGGGGAGTGGGGAAGGCAGTGGGGGGGGAGATGGGTGGGAAGGCAGTGGGGAGTGGGGAAGACAGTTGGGGAGATGACCAGTGTGCTGAAAAAAAATGAATTAGAAGCCATTTTAACGAAAGTAACTAAAATCTTAAACTAGGGGATTCAGTAATTATAAAAATCTAATAATAATAGTAATAATAATAATAATAATAATAATAATAATAATTACCTCATTTCCCAGGTACTGTATGGCCCCTATGAGTTTAACCCTTTGACTGTTTCGGTCGTATATATACGTCTTACGAGCCACTGTTTCGGACGTATCTATACGCCTAAATTCTAGCGGCCTCAAATCAAACAGGAGAAAGCTGGTAGGCCTACATGTGAGAGAATGGGTCTGTGTGGTCAGTGTGCGCAGTATAAAAAAAATTGGGCAGCCAGTGGTGCATTGTGGGAACGCCATTTCAGTAGTCCTTGTTCAGCATGCCTAGCAGTAAGAATTATCTGACTCCTTGGTGCATCTGGGACTGTCCTCATCCTCAATGATAGCTCTAACACAGATGGAAGTGTCTCTGAAGATGAATTTCATGGTTTTGAGGAGTTTGTGACCGAAAGCAATGCCCAGGATACCAGAAGGAAGGAAGGAAAAAAGAAAGAAAGTAAGGAAGGAAGGAAGAGATGAGAGGAAGGAAGGAAGGAAAGAAGAGATGAAAGGAAGGAAGGAAGGAAAGAAGAGATGAAAGAAAGGAAAGAAGGATGGAGGAAAAGAAGGAAGGAAAGAAGAAAGAAAGGAAGGAGAGATGAGAGGAAGGAAGGAACAGAAGAAGAAAGAAAGAAAGGAAGGAGAGATGAGAGGAAGGAAAGAACAAAAGAAGTAAGAAAGGAAGGACGAAAAAAAGGAAGGAATGAATGAAGGAAGAGACGAGAGGAAGGAAGGAAATAAGTAAGAAAGGAATGAAGGAAGAAAAGAAGCTAGGAAGGAGGTTGTGGGGAAGACATGGGTCCCCTTTTGTGTTGACAGCAGTGAGGGTGGTGAGTAATGGTATAATATGTCATTTTGACAGCTGGCTTACCCTGACTCAGCAAATTTATATGTCCACACACAACTTCAAGCGCTAAGGGAAGTTGATGGAAAGTGTCCAGTCATTATATATGTGTATATATATTATAGAACAATAGCAATAGGTTGGTAGGTAAGTAAGTAGGTAGGTAAGTAAGTAGGTAGGGAAGTAAGTAGATAGGCAAGTAGGTGAAGAAGCAGGTAGGCAAGAGGTCATGTAGGAGGGGCAAGTAAGCAGAGAAGGAGTGCGAAGTAGGTAAGCAAGTGCAGGTAAGCAAGTAGGTAAGAAGAGGATAAGTAGGTACAAGAGGTAGTAAGTAGGTACGTAAGTAGGTACGTAAGTAGGACGTAAGTAGGACTGAGTGAGGTACATAAGTAGGTACGTAAGTAGGTAGGAAGGACTGTGGGGAAAAAGAGCTTGGGACCCCATGGGTGTTGACAGGCAGAGGGTGGTGAGTGGTGGTATAATATGTCATTTTGACAGCAGCCGCACCCTGACCCAGCATATTTACAAGTCCACACACTCACAACAACCAGCTTCCAGAAGCTAAATGTCAGTTCTATGAAGTGTCCAGTGACTATATATGTGTATACAGTAGACCCTCATTTAGCACGACTTTATGTTGCGCGTTTTGGGTATTACGCGATTGAAGAATTGCGGCACATTTTTATCTAACACGACGTAAACCTTATATTACGCGATTCGCTGGAGGGGAAAAATTTTGAGCCCGCGGTCGCCTGCAGTAGGTTAAACCATTGAGTCAGTGGGGGTCCTACTAAGGGTGGCTATGAGCCACAACAAGTGTTTAATGCTGACGAGACAAGTGTTTTCTGGAAGAAAATGCCAACATGAACTTATATCAGTCAGCAAGAGAAAAGTGCACCAGGCTTCAAGACAGCAAAGGATCGCTTCACCTTGCTCCTTTTGGGTAATGCATCAGGTGATTTCAAGTGTAAGCCCATGGTTATTTACCGCTGTAAGAATCCTCATGCTTTGAGGAAAAGGGAATTTGTTTTTCCTTCCCACAAACTAAGTTTATTCAGGTATACAGAGATAGTTACATTGATTATCATACATAGCAGCATATGTGTAGAGAACCTAGGATAACCCAAAGTGTTATCCTAGAGAACCTAGGATAACCCAAACTTTGGATTATCCTAGGTTCTCTACACATATGCTGCTATGTATGATAATCTTTGTAACTGTATCTGTGTATACCTGAATAAACTTACTTAGTTTGCAGGAAGAAAATACAAATAACCATTCCTTCAAGCGGCCGGTGCTAATGTTGTGGAACAGCTGGGGAGACCACCCGCCTTCCCAGGCTACCCTTCCCAACAACACCCACCATCCCAGCATTCGTATTCCATACGCGTCAAGCCAGCTGTTTCTCAAGGATAAGAGAGTGTATTGTGTTTTGATCTTTAAATTACTATATCTTGTATCTGCCAAGCAATCATGTCACCCAGTAGGCATACCAGTGTTGCTCAAAGTGGCAAGAAAATGTTTAAGCATTTATTAAGTCTTAGAATTAACGAAGAAAAGATATTAGACAAGACATAACCTGTGGCTGTAATGAAGTGTTACTTTGTACACATAAAAATATGTAAACATAAGTTTGTGGACTAACTTACTGACTGACTGGACTGGACTTACTGAATGGACTCTGACTGACTGAATGACTTGACTGACTGACTGACCTTCGAATGACTTGACTGACTCTGAATGTGACTGTACTGAATGACTTGACTGACTGGACTGAATGTCTTGACTGACTTACTGAATGACTTGACTGACTTACTGAATGACTTGACTGACTTACTGAATGACTTGACTGACTTACTGAATGCTTGACTGACTTACTGAATGACTTGACTGACTTACTGAATGACTTGACTGACTTACTGAATGACTTGACTGACTTACTGAATGACTTGACTGACTTACTGAATGACTTGACTGACTTACTGAATGACTTGACTGACTTACTGAATGACTTGACTGACTTACTGAATGACTTGACTGACTTACTGAATGACTTGACTGACTTACTGAATGACTTGACTGACTTACTGAATGACTTGACTGACTTACTGAATGACTTGACTGACTTACTGAATGACTTGACTGACTTACTGAATGACTGACTTACTGAATGTCTTTGACTGATTACTGAATGACTTGACTGACTTACTGAATGACTTGACTGACTTACTGAATGACTGATTACTGATACTTGACTGCTTACTGAATGTCTTGACTGACTGACTTACTGAATGACTTGACTGACTTACTGAATGACTTTATTAAAGTTAGAGACACTCAGTACAACCATCGACTTCAGTTCCAGAATCTCTACTATCCACCTCAGCCCAGTAGGGCCACAGCATAACTCTCCACTCTCTTCACAATCATCCACAAACATCAGCACCCACAATTTAAGGTAAATACTATTATTTCTGTTACATTTGTAGTCTTAAGCAGTAAAAACAACATAATACATCACGATAATGAACTACAATTACATATTCTCTTTTATATTTGTAAGATCTGTTGGTCTAAAAAAAACTTGTTTGGCTTTTTGGGGACTCTCAGGAACGTAACCCTATTTTTCCCATAAGTTCTTTTAATTATCTAACACGATTTTAGCTAACACGACGTTTTCAGGAACGTAACTACCGTGCTAAATGAGGGCCTACTGTATATAGAAACCAGAAGGAAGGAAGGAAGGAGATGAAAGAAAGGAAGGACGGTATGAAAGGAAGGAAGGTAAGAATGTAGGAAGGAAGGAATGTAGGAAGGAATGTAGGAAGGAAGGAAGGCATGTAGGAAGGAAGGATGGAAGGAAGGTAGGAAGGAAGGTAGGAAGGAAGGCAGGAACGAAGGCAGGAGGGAAGGTAGAAAGGAAGGTAGGAAGAAAGGCAGGAAGGAAGGCAGGAAGGAAGGAAGGCAGGAAGGAAGGAAGGCAGGAAGGAAGGTAGGCAGGAAGGAAGGAAGGAATGACGACCCAGAAACAACAACCAGCTTCCAAAAGCTAATAGCAATTCTATGAAGTGTCCAGTGATTATATATGCGTATATATAGAAACCAGATGGAAGGAAGAAAGGAAGGACGAGATGAAAGGAAGGAATGTAGGAAGGAAGGTTAGAAAGAATATAGGAAGGAAGGTCGGAATGATGACCCAGACACAACAACCAGCTTCCAGAAGCTTATAGCAGTTCTAGGCAGATGTCCAGTGACTATGTGTGTATATACAGTGGTACCCCGACTTACGATGGTCCCCAAACTCACCCTTTTATGTAAGTTTATTTTTTTAAATGCTTTTGTAAGTGTAATTTTGGGGGTCTAAAAGGACTAGTCTATTTTACATCATTCCTTATGGGGATAAATTCGTTTGGTAATGGCACTTGAACAGCATTCTGGAATGAAAAAATATCGTAAGTCGGGGTACCACTGTATATAGAAACCAGAAGGAAGAAAGGAAGGACGAGATGAAAGGTAGTAAGGAAGAAAGGTAGGTAGGTAGGTAGGTAGGTAGGTAGGGGTGGAGGAGGTAGGTGAGGTAGGTAGGCAGGCAGGCAGGTAGGTAGGAGGTAGGTAGGTAGGAGAGGAAGGAAGGAAGGAAGGAAGGGAAGGAAGGGGAAGGAAGGAAGGAAGGAAGGAAGGAAGGAAGGAAGGAAGGAAGGTAGGTATGTAGGAAGGAAGGAAGGAATGTAGGAAGGAAGGAAGGAATGTAGGAAGGAAGGAAGGAAGGAATGACGACCCAGACGACCATCAACCTAGGATAACTACCTAACACAACTGCTTGCTACTACTTTGAAGAAAACTGCTCAGAAGAGATGTTTTGTCTGTGTATATACAAAAAACGCCCACAAAAATGCACACACACTCGTTTTATGTGTGAGGAATGTAAACACCACTGTGCATGAAACCATGTTTCAAAGAGTTCCACAAGCTGCAGAATGTCTATGAACATGTCCAGTGACTGCACATTTGTATATAGATTATAGAACAATAGTAATAAAGATTTTTTTGTATTGTTCATTTGTGTAAACAAGTTTTGTAAACAATATAAAGATACTAATGTTTATGTTATATTGTGTTGCATACAACGAATGTATATATATACATTGCACCTTACCTTGGTCTCACAGGCCACATAAGTTACGTAAAAAAGAAAATAGTGAAAAAAACAAGAAATCTACGAATGAAAGTAAACAAATATTTACTGAGTGAGCGGCAGTCGCCGCTGTTGCCATACGCGACTCATTTTCTGACAACTTTACACCTCCATATCTCGGTAAGTATTGATGGCAAAAATCTGTTTTTAGGATAAAAACAATCAGAAAAATAATCTTAACATTTTGATAAGAAAGAATAATTTTTTTTTTTTGAATATTTTGCGACAACAGAATGGCACTCAGGATTGAGGGTTGCGACAGTCAAAGGGTTAAAGCTTCCCAACGAATGTTGAAAGCTTCGCAATGTAGAGTACTCTATGAAAGCAGCAAAAAAAAATTTTTTTGTGTGAGATACATTACCTAACATGAGGCAGTCTCGCTGATCCCTGTTTGTCCTCACCCCCTGGACGATGCCAAATTGACTCAGACCAATGTATATTTTTCCTCCAAGTCCAGTGTTCAGCATGCCAAGCACGATCTGCAATACACATATAATGATAAGAAGAAAACAAGGTGATGAGAATGAAAATGGTTGCAAGTAGATCCAGTAAGACATTAGAAGCAGTTGGATAAATGGCCAGAGATCAACCAATAAAGAGATTTGTTTATAAACATTGTTCCATAGAAATATACACACACACACTTGTCCATATGCTGTAGCTTTTTACTAACATATAGACCAACACCAGTCATTTTCTTAATGCTTTGACTGTTTTGGTCGTATATATACGTCTTACGAGCCAATGTTTTTGATGTATTAATAAGCCAAAATTCTAGCGGCTTCAAATCAAGCAGGAGAAAGCTGGTAGGCCCACATGTGAGAGAATGGGTCTCCATGGTCAGTGTGCACAGTATAAAAAAAATCGAGAAGCCAGTGGCCATTGTGGGAATGCCATTTCAGTAGTCCTTGTTCAGCATGCCTAGCGGTAAGAAATATCTGACTCCCCGCCGAACCTGGGACTCTTTCCAAGTGATAGCTGTAACACAGATGGAAGTGTCAGTGAAGGTGAATTTCATGGTTTTGAGGAGTTTGTGACCGAAAGCAATGCCCAGGATACCAGAAGGAAGGAAGGACGATATGAAAGGAAGGAAAGAAGAAATAAGAAGGAAGAAAGGAAGGAAAGAAGAAGGAAGGAAGGAAGGACGAGATGAAAGGAAGGAAGGAAAGAAGACAGAAGGAAGGTAGGTAGGAAGGAAGGAAAGAAGAAATAAGGATTGAAGAAAGGAAGGAATGAAAAAGTCAGACAAAGTGACTTATTTCCGTGTGGATGATGGGGTGGGGAAGAAGACATGGGACACCATGGGTGTTGACAGGCAGTGAGGGTGGTGAGTGATGGTATAATTTGTCATTTTGACAGCAGCCACACCCTGATTAAGTATATTTACAAGTCCACAAACACACAACAACCAGCTTCCAGAAGCTAATTGCAGTTCTAGGAATGTGTCCAGTGACTATATACAGTGGTCCCTCGACAACGTAATTAATTTGTTCCAGGAGCTATTTCTCAACACGAAACTTTTGTAATTTGAAACCTTATTTCCCATAAGAAATAATGTAAATACAATTAATCCGTTCCACCCAAAAATATTCACAAAAATATAATATAAATAACATTTACTTACCTTTATTGAAGAGAGTTGCAGGCATCTGGAAGATAGGGAGGATGACAGGGGCAGGGTGTTAGTGGTTGGAAGGAAATCCTCCAAAAGGACTTCAGGTAACAAGTCCCTCTCTGGGGTTACTTCCCTCTTGGTCTTTTAATCCAACTAGGACCAGCTTGAGAGTCACTGCCTGGTGAAATAACTGTCACAGTCCTCTGTTTCTGGCGACTCTTAATACTTTCTTGAAGTACAACATGGGTCTGTCACTAAAGTGGTTGCACAGATGGCTCATTTCAGCTTGCTCAGGGTGGTGTTTTTCAACAAAACTTTGCACATTGTTCCACTTGGAACAAATTTCCTTAAGCACTGAAGAAGGCACCTCCTTCTCTCTCTCTCCCTCCTCCTGTGAAGCAATAACCTCAGCTGTGGTCTGTTGCTGTTCCAGATGAAGCTCTTGCAGCTCTTCAGTTGTTAGCTCTACCCTGTGCTCCTCCACCAACTCTGCCACATCCTCACCACTCACCTCCAACCCCACTGACTTGCCCAATTCCACAATATCTTCCACAACAGGGACAGGGTCGTCAGGGTCTGCCTCAAATCCTTCAAAATCCCTCTTTCAACACAATCCGGCCACAGTGGTCTCCAAGCAGAGTTCAAAGTCTGGAAGTCACTTCTTCCCAAGCGTACCTATAAGGCCTATGCAATGCACGATATTGAAGTGATCTTTCCAGAACTCTCTTAGGGTCAATTCAGAGTCATTGGTCACATTAAAGCACTTCTGAAACACTGCTTTGGTGTACAGTTTCTTGAAGTTTGCAATGACCTGCTGGTCCATGGGCTGGATGAGAGGAGTGGTGTTAGGAGGCAAGAACTTCACTCTGATGAAATTGAACTCCTCAGACAACTCTTTCAAGTTGTGAGGATGAGCAGGAGCATTGTCTGGTACCAGGAGGCACTTGAGTCCCATTTCTTTTCCTTCAGGTATTTTTTCACACTAGGGCCAAACACTCCAGTCAACCATTCCTTGAAAATCTCCGTAGTGACCCATGCCTTGGTGTTAGCCTTCCAATGCACACACAATTTATTCTTGTTAACATTGTGTTTCTTGAAGGCTCTGGGATTTTCTGAGTGATACACCAGTAAAGGCTTCACTTTAAAATCACCACTGGCATTGGCACACATCATAAGAATTAGCCTGTCTTTCATAGGCTTGTGTCCTGGCTGTGCCTTTTCCTCCTGAGTAATGAAGGTCCTGTTGGGCAGTTTCTTCCAAAACAGGCCTGTTTCATCACAATTAAACACTTGTTGGGGGAGGAATTCTCCAGCCTCTACGAACCCCTTAAATTTACTCACAAATTTTCAGCTGCACGTTTGTCTGAGCTGGCTGCCTCACCATGCCTCACAACACTGTGTATGCCACTACATTTCTTAAACCTCTCAAACCAGCCTTGCTGACTTTAAAATCACTCGCCTCACCACTGGTTCCAGGCATTGTCTTGACAAGATCTGCGTGCAATTTCCTTGCCTTTTCACAAATTATCGCCGTGGAAATACTATCACCCATCTGTTTTTCATTGATGCACACCATCAACAACTTCTCAACCTCATCCACTGTTTTCGATCTATTTTTCGTTAACATATCAACCCCTTTGCAACATTAGCTTCCTTGATCTCATTTCTTTTGCCAGGATAGTGCCGATAGTAGATGCACTTTTCTTGTACATCCTGGCAAGCTCACTCAGACATACGCCACTCTCATATTTTTCAACAATCTCTTTCTTCAGTTCGATAGTGTTCCTCACTTTTACCACAGGGGTGCCACTAGGAAGCTTTTTTGGACCCATGGTGACTTATTTCACAGTGACAATCAATAAACCACCAATAAACACAACAAATTTATTGTGAATGTTTGAAAGAGTGCGCTGGGTAATGTTCTCTAAATGGTAAATAATGCTTCACTGGCATCCTGCGCAAGTGCAGGGCAGGGCGGGGCAGGCAGACAGGTCTAATATGTTTCCGCTACACGAAAGGGAAAAAGCTTACGTTACACGATTTTTTCGTTATATGAGCCTTTCGTTAGTCGGGGTCCACTGTATGTGTATATATATTATAGAAACCAGAATGAAGGAAGAAAGGAAGGACGAGATGAAAGGAATTAAGGAAATAAGAAGGAAGGTAGGAAGGAAGGAAGGTAGGTAGGAAGGAAGGAAGTAGGAAGGAAGGAATGTAGAAGGAAGGTAGGAAGAAATGTAGGAAGGAAGGTAAGAAGGAATGTAGGAAGGAAGGAATGATGACCCAGACAACCATCAACCTAGGATAACTACCTAACACAACTGCCTGCTACTACTTTGAAGAAAACTGCTCAGAAGAGGTGTTTTGTCTGTACACATACAAAAAAATGCCCACAAAAATGCAGACACTTGTTTTATGTGTGAAGAGTGTAAAACACCATTGTCATGAAACCATGTTTCAAAGAGTTCCACAAGCTGCAGAACTTCTATGAACATGTCCAGTGACTGTACATTTGTATATACAGTGGACCCGAGTAACGATCTGTCCGAATAACGATTTTTTCGTGTAACGATTGCTTTTTACGTTCAATATTTTTCTCGTGTAGCGATTTTTACTCATGTAGCGATCTGTACCAGACCTGTCCACCTGCCCGCAAAAGATGCCAGTCTAGCGTTGTTTACACTTGAGTGAACAATACCCAGCGTGCTCTTTCAAACATTTCACAATAAATTTACTCTGTTTATTGCTGGTTTAGTGATTGTCACTGTGAAATAAGTCACCATGGGTTCAAAGAAGCTCCTAGTGGCACCACTGTGGTAAAGAGAGTGAGGAACACTATCGAACTGAAGAAAGAGATTTTTTAAAAATATGAGAGTGGTGTACGTGTGGGGGAGCTTGCCAGGATGTACGGAAAAAAACAATCTACTATCACCACTATCCTGGCAAAGAGAAAAGAAATCAAGGACGCTAATGTTGCAAAAGGGTTGATATGTTAACTAAAAATAGATCGAAAACAGTGGATGAGGTTGAGAAGTTGTTGATGGTGTGGATAAACAATAAACAGATAGCAGGTGATAGTATTTCCATGGCGATAATTTGGAAAAGGCAAGGCAGTTGCACGCAGATCTTGTCAAGACAATGCCTGGAACCAGTGCTGATGCGAGTGATTTTAAAGCCAGCAGAGGCTGGTTTGAGAGGTTTAAGAAACGTTGTGGCATACACAGTGTTGTAAGGCATAGGAGGCAGGCAGCCTGCTCAGACAAACGTGAAGCTGAAAAGTTTGTGAGTGAATTTAAGGGGTATGTTGAGGCTGAAGAATTCCTCCCCCAACAAGTGTTTAATTGTGATGAAACAGGCCTCTTTTGGAAGCAAATGCCAAACAGGACCTTCATTACTCAGGAGAAAAAGGCACTGCCAGGACACAAGCCTATGAAAGACAGGCTAACTCTCATGATTTGTGCTAATGCCAGTGGAGATTTCAAAGTGAAGCCTTTACTGGTGTATCACGAGAAAATCCCAGAACCTTCAAGAAACACAATGTTAACAGGAATAATTTGTGTGTGTATTGGAAGGCTAACACAAATGCATGGGTCACTAAGGACTTTTTCGTGGAATGATTGACTGGAGTGTTTGGCCCTAGTGTGAAGAAATACCTCCTGGAAAAGAAATTGGGACTCAAGTGCCTCCTGGTACTGGACAATGCTCCTGCTCATCCTCACAACTTGGAAGAGTATTTGTCTGATGAGTTCAGTTTCATCAGAGTGAAGTTCTTGCCTCCTAACACCACTCCTCTCATCCAGCCCATGGACCAGCAGGTCATTGCAAACTTCAAGAAACTTTACACCAAAGCAGTGTTTCAGAAGTGCTTTGATGTGACCTCAGACACTGCACTGACCCTGAGAGAGTTCTGGAAAGATCACTACAATATCGTGCATTGCATAGGCCTTATAGGTAAGGCTTGGGAGGGAGTGACTTCCAGGACTTTGAACTCTGCTTGGAGACCACTGTGGCCGGATTGTGTTGAAAAGTGGGATTTTGAAGGATTTAAGGCTAACCCTGTGCCTGTTGTGGAAGATATTGTGGCATTGGGGAACAGCCTGGGGTTGGAGGTGAGTGGTGAGGATGTGGAAGAGTTGGTGGAGGAGCATAGGGTAGAGTTAACAACTGAAGAGCTGCAACAGCTGGAACTGGAACAGCATCAGACCAGAGCTGAGGTTATTGCTTCACAGGAGGAGGAAGAGGGAGTGAAGGAGATGCCTTCTTCAGTGCTTAAGGACATGTGTACAAAGTGGAATGAGTTACAGACATTTGTTGAAAAACACCACCTTGAGCAAGCTGAAATGAATCATCTGTGCAACCAGTTCAGTGACAGAGCCATGTTATACTTCAGGAAAATTTTAAAGAGGTGCCAGAAACAGAGGACTCTGGACAGTTATTTTTCGTGGCAGTGTTCTAGTGACTCTCAAGCTGGTCCTAGTGGGATTAAAAGACCAAGAAGGGAAGTAACCCCAGAGAGGGACTTGTTACTTGAAGTCCTTTTGGTGGGGGATTCCCCTTCCAAACACCAACACCTCCCCCTGTCCTCCACCCTATCTTCCAGATGCCAGCAACTCTCTTCAATAAAGGTAAGTAAATGTTATTTTAAATGTTTAATTATAAATTTAACCTTTACAAAATTAAATTTTCTGTGAATATTTTTGGATGTCTGGAACGGATTAATTGTATTTACATTATTTCTTATGGGAAATAATCCTGGAACGGATTAAGATCGTTAGTCGAGGGGCCACTGTACACTATATTATAGAACAATAGTAATAAACAATTTTTTTAGTGTTGGTTTGTGTAAACACGTTTTGTAAACAATATACTAATGATAATAATTTTTGTGCAGTTATTGTGTTGCATACAATGAGTGTATATATGTACATTGCACCTTACTTTGGTCTCACATGCCACATAAGTTACTTGAAAAAAAAATTGGAAAAGACAAGAAACCTTCGAATGGGAGTAAATACAGTGGTCCCTCGATTAACGATCTTAATCCGTTCCAGGAGCTAGACCT
This sequence comes from Cherax destructor, assembly GCA_009830355.1. Lineage (NCBI taxonomy): Eukaryota > Metazoa > Arthropoda > Malacostraca > Decapoda > Parastacidae > Cherax > Cherax destructor. Next base: position 10,226 of record WNWK01004429.1, on the reverse strand, counting down.
CAACACGAAAACTTCGTAATTCAAAACCTTATTTCCCATAAGAAATAATGTAAATATAATTAATCCGTTCCAGACATCCAAAAAAATTCACAAAAAATTAATTTACATTCATAAAACAATTATAATTGTACATATATATAAAGTAGTACAGTGGTACCTCGAGTTACGATATTTTTTCGTTCGAGAATGCTGTTCAAGTGCCATTACCAAACGAATTTATCCCCATAAGGAATAATGTAAAATAGACTAGTCCTTTTACACCCCCCAAAAATATACCTACAAAAGCATTTAAAAAAAATAAACTTACATAAAAGGGCGATTTTGGGGACCATCGTAACTCGAGGTACCACTGTACATGTAATATATATTAAATTTATAATTAAACATTTAAAATAACATTTACTTACCTTTAATGAAGAGTTGCTGGCATCTGGAAGATAGGGAGGAGGACAGGGGGAGGGTTAGTGTTTGGAAGGGGAATCCCCACTCCCTGCCTTCCTGCTACACTCCCTGCAAAAATGCTACACTCCCTGCATGAATGCTTCACTCCCTGCATGAATGCTACACTCCCTGCATGAATGCTACACTCCCTGCATGAATGCTACACTCCCTGCATGAATGCTGCACTCCCTGCATGAATGCTACACTCCCTGCATGAATGCTACACTCTCTGCATGAATGCTACACTCCCTGCATGAATGCTACACTCCCTGCATGCCTGCTACACTCCCTGCATGCCTGCTACACTCCCTGCATGCCTGCTACACTCCCTGCATGCCTGCTACACTCCCTGCATGCCTGCTACACTCCCTGCCTTCCTGCTACACTCCCTGCATGAATGCTACACTCCCTGCATGAATGCTACCACTGGGGTGCCACTAGGAAGCTTCTTTGGACCCATGGTGACTTATTTCACAGTGACAATCACTAAACCACCAATAAACACAACAAATGTATTGTGAATGTTTGAAAGAGCACACTGGGTATTGTTCACTCAAGTGTAAACAACGCTAGACTGGCGTCCTGTGGGGCGAGGCGTGCAAGCGCAGGCAGGCGGACAGGTCTGGTACGGACCGCTTCACGAGTCCAAAATGCTACACAAGACAAATATTGACTGTAAAAAGCAACCTTTACACGAAATAACCGTTATTCGGTCGGACCGTTACTCGGGGGTCCACTGTATAAGATTATTGGGTGACTGGCATTCGCCGCTGTTGCCATACGCGGCTCATTTTCTGCCAACTTTACGCCTCTATATCTTGGTAAGTACTGATCACAAAAACTGTTTTTTGGGCTTAAAACAATCAGAATATTAATCTTAACATTTTGGTGAGAATTTTTTTTTTTTTTTTCAAATATTTTGTGACATAGAAAGACACTTCAGGATTTGGGGTTGCAACAGTCAAAGGGTTAAAACTGTTGAAGTCTGTTGAAATCCCTAAAGCACAGCTCTCTACACAGCAGTGTTTTATGTCCCACACATGCTCCAGGGAACACATTCCCTGGAGCATGAGAGAGCCAGGGAACACTCTCTTTTGGGGCAGGTGAGAGACAGGAACACTCTGGAAAATAAAGGACACAATGCAACTAATGTGACATTTTATTGTGGCAACGTTTCGCTCTTCAGGAGCTTTTTCAAGTCGTTACAAACAATACATGTACACAGAGGGTATTTATAGGCTTAGGAGGGGGTGGCGGGGGCAGTGGTAATAATACAAATAGTATGGTAGAACAATCAACTTACACATGAGTAAAGGTTATAAAAGCTATTATTTGGGTAGCGTAAAATAGGTTAGAAAATATTGGTGGTTGGATTTGAGAAGGTCTCTCCTCTGTAATGTGCTTGTGTAGTATTAGCAGCAGAGACTATGTGATGGCAGGGTTTACTGTTTTCAGGAGGATTCTCGCTAAGACCTCAGAGATGATGAAGCTGCCTTTGTTTTGTTTGTGTTAGAAACAGCAATTAACGCTGATTCAAGGCACTTGCGTCTGCGCAAATTAGGTTCTTTGATCACTAATCGGGCGTCCCTGAATTTCATGAGATGATTGGCGGAATTTCGGTGTTCTACGCAGGTGTTTTTCAAGTTTTCGTTCCTACATGCATTAATGTGTTCATTAAGGCGTGTTTCGAGGTTCCTTTCTGTTTCACCTACATAAATCCTGTCACAGCCTCCACAGGGTATAGTGTAAACCCCTGCATTGACTGGTTCATGGTTCTTGGATTTCGTCCTGGTTAGATCCTTTATAGAAGTGCTGGAAGCGATGGCGACTCTAGTGTTAGCTTGTGCTAGTACTTTAGAAATGTTCAATGCAACCTAGCTGTTGGGAAAAATTATAACTATGTTAGGAGTGGTGTTGGTGCGTGGAGAATTAAAGATCTGACGATCTCTTTTCTTGCAATCTTTGATGAAAAAGGAAGAAAAATGTAAATCAGTAAAGGTTTGGTGAATGTATGTACATTCCTCGTCAAGAAACTCAGGACTACAAATTCAGCATGCTCTTAGGAAAAATTTGATGATGATGCCTCTTTTGGTCTTTGTATCTTGACTGGAATAGAAGTGTGTGAGATCATTTTTATTTGTTGGTTGAACCGGCGATCCAGTTTACACTAGAAGAAGAGTCCAAAGACAAGCTACCTTTTCTAGACATCCTCAATCACGAAGTAGATAAAAACCTAAGATTTCAAGTTTACCGGAAACCTACAAATAAAAATGATCTCACACACTTCTATTCCAGTCAAGATACTAAGCCCAAAAGAGGCATCATCATCAGATTTTTCCTGAGAGCATACCGAATTTGTAGTCCTGAGTTTCTTGACGAGGAATGTACATACATTCACCAAACCTTTACTGATTTACATTTTCCTTCCATTTTCATCAAAGTTATAATTTACATTTTCCTTCCTTTTTCATCAAAGTTATAATTTACATTTTCCTTCCTTTTTCATCAAAGTTATAATTCTCCCCAACAGCCAGGTTGCATTGACCATTTCTAAAGTACTAGCACAAGCTAACACTAGAGTCGCCATCGCATCCAGCACTTCAATAAAGGATCTAACCAGGACAAAATCCAAGCTCCATGAACTAGTCAATGCAGGGGTTTACATTATACCCTGTGGAGGCTGTGACAGGACTTATGTAGGTGAAACAGCAAGGAACCTCGAAACACGCCTCAACATACAACACTGAAATTCCACCAATCATCTCATGAAATTCATGAGCATTCATGGCATTCAGTGATCAAAGAACCTAATTTCCGCAGATGCAAGTGCCTTGAATCAGTGTTAATCGCTGTTTTTAACACAATTAAACAAAACAAAGGCAGCTTCATCAACTCTGAGGTCTTTGCGAGAATCCTCCTGAAACAGTAAACCCTGCCATCACATAGTCTCTGCTGCTATTACTACACAAGCACAGTACAGAGGAGAGACCTTCTCAAATCCAACCACCAATATTTGTCTAACCTATTTTTACGCTACCCAAGTAATAGCTTTTATAACTTTTTACTCATGTATAAGTTGACTGTTCTACCATATTTATATTACCACTACTACTACCACTAGTATTACACCTCACTCATAGCCTATATATACCCTCTGTGTCCATGTATTGTTTGTAACGGCATAAAAAAGCTCCTGGAGAGCGAAACGTTGCCAAAATAAAATGTCACATTAGTTGCATTTGTGTCCTTTTAATTAACATATTGTCGGTAATTCTACCAATATTTATACACTCTTTTTTTCTGTCTCATAAACACGCTGGATAAACAGGTATATCATGCTACTTCTACTTACACTTTAGGTCACACTACACAGGCATGCACATGCATATACAGTGGTACCTCGAGTTACGATGGTCCCCAAAATTGCCCTTTTATGTAAGTTTATTTTTTTAAATGCTTTTGTAAGTATATTTTTGGGGGTGTAAAAGGACTAGTCTATTTTACATTATTCCTTATGGGGATAAATTCGTTTGGTAATGGCACTTGAACAGCATTCTCGAACGAAAAAATATCGTAACTCGAGGTACCACTGTATATACATACACACATCTAGGTTTTTCTTCTTTTTCTTAATAGCTCTTGTTCTTTATATTTTCTCTAATGTCCATGGGGAAGTGGAAAAGAATCTTTCCTCCGTACGCCATGCGTGTCGTATGAGGCGACTAAAATGCCGGGAGCAATGGGCTAGTAACCCCTTCTCCTGAACACATTTACTAAAAAAGAGGAGAAAAACTTTATAAAACTGGGTTGTTTGAATGTGTGTGGATGTAGTGCGGATGATAAGAAAGAGATGATTGCTGATGTTATGAATGAAAAGAAGTTGGATGTCCTGGCCCTAAGCGAAACAAAGCTGAAGGGGGTAGGCGAGTTTCAGTGGGGAGAAATAAATGGGATTAAGTCAGGAGTATCTGAGAGAGTTAGAGCTAAGGAAGGGGTAGCAATAATGTTGAAGGATCAGTTATGGAAGGAGAAGAGGGAATATAAATGTGTAAATTCAAGGATTATGTGGATTAAAATAAGGGTCGGATGCGAAAAGTGGGTCATAATAAGCGTGTATGCACCTGGAGAGGAGAGGAGTGTAGAGGAGGAGAGAGATTTTGGGAGATGTTGCAATGTATAGGAACTTTTGAACCAAGTGAGAGAGTAATTGTGGTAGGGGACCTAAATGCTAAAGTAGGAGAAACATGTAGAGAGGGTGTGGTAGGTAAGTTTGGGGTGCCAGGTGTAAATGATAATGGGAGCCCTTTGATTGAACTTTGTATAGAAAGGGTTTAGTTATAGGTAATACATATTTTAAGAAAAGAGGATAAATAAGTATACAAGATATGATGTAGGGCGTAATGACAGTAGTTTGTTGGACTATGTATTGGTAGATAAAAGACTGTTGAGTAGACTTCAGGATGTACATGTTTATAGAGGGGCCACAGATATATCAGATCACTTTTTAGTTATAGCTACAGTGGGAGTAAAAGGTAGATGGGATACAAGGAAAATAGAAGCAGTAAGTAGAGAGAGGTGAAGGTTTATAAACTAAAAGAGGAGGCAGTAAGGGTAAGATATAAACAACTATTGGAGGATAGATGGGCTAGTGAGAGTGTAGGCAATGGGGTCGAAGATGTATGGGGTAGATTTAAAAATGTAGTGTTAGAGTGTTCAGCAGAAGTTTGTGGTTACAGGCGAGTGGGTGCGGAGGAAGAAGAGCGATTGGTGGAATGATGATGTAAAGAGAGTAGTAAGGGAGAAAAGTTAGCATATGAGAGGCTTTTACAAAGTAGAAGTGATGCAAGGAGGGAAGAGTATATGGAAAGAAAAAGAGAGGTTAAGAGAGTGGTGAAGCAATGTAAAAGAGAGCAAATGAGAGAGTGTGAGATGTTATCAACAAATTTTGTTGAAAATAAGAAAAAGTTTTGGAGTGAGATTAATAAGTTGAGGAAGCCTAGGGAACAAATGGATTTGACAGTTAAAAATAGGAGAGAGAGTTATTAAATGGAGAGTTAGAGGTATCGGGAAGATGGAGGGAATATTTTGAGGAGTTGTTAAATGTTGATGAAGACAGGAAGCTGTGATTTCGTGTATAGGGCAGAGGAATAACATCTTGTAGGAGTGTGGAAGAGCCAGTTGTGAGTGTGGGGAAGTTTGTGAGGCAGTGGGTAGAATGAAAGGGGTAAGGCAGCTGGATTGATGGGATAAAGATAGAAATGTTAAAAGACAGAAAGCAGGATAGCAGATGAACAAGGGGGCTTTAGGAAAGGTAGGGGTGTGTAGACCAAGTGTTTACAGTGAAACATATAGGCGTAACAGTATTTGGATAAGGGTAAAGAGGTTTTGTGGCATTTATGGATTTAGAAAAGGCGATGATAGGGTGGATAGGGGGCAATGTGTCGGATGTTGCAGGTGTATGGAATAGGAGGTAGGTTACTGAAAGCAGTGAAGAGTTTTATGAGAATAGTGAGGCTCAAGTTAGAGTGTGTAGGAGGGAAGGGGACTATTTCCCAGTAAAAGTGGGCCTTAGACAAGGATGTGTGATGTCACTGTTGTTGTTCAATATATTTATAGATGGGGTTGTAAGAGAAGTGAATGCGAGGGTCTTGGCAAGAGGTGTGGGGTTAAAAGATAAAGAATTAAATACAAAGTGGGAGTTGTCACAGTTGCTTTTGCTGATGACACTGCTTTTGGGAGATTCTAAGAGAAGTTGCAGAGGTTGGTGGATGAATTTGGTAGGGTGTAAAAGAAGAAAATTGAAAGTGAATACAGTCATCCTCGGTTTTCGCTTGTCCCAGTTATCGCCGATTTTGGTTTTCACCGACTTTTCAGGGAAAATTTGGCTCAGTTTTCGCCGATCGTATGGGACCTGTCCACTAGTGCCGCGCACATACAAAGGCCGTAGGCCCACCACCCACGCACATTGTCACGCAGTCTAGCATTGTTTACGCTTGAGTGAACATCACCCCAGGAGTTTATACAAAACATTTATTAACAATTCATTGTTTTGGCCTTGATTATGTGTGTGACTACTAAATAAGCTACCATGGGCCCAAAGAAAGCTCCTAAAGCCACTTCTTGGTAAAGAAAGTGAGAAACACTAGAAATGAAGAAATAATAGAAAAATATGATAGTGAAAGTGAGAAACACGATGGAGTTTAAGAGTGTTGCAGGGAGTGTAGCATGCATGCAGGGAGTGTAGCATGCATGCATGCAGGAGTGTAGCAGGCATGCAGGGAGTGTAGCATGCATGCAGGGAGTGAGCAGGCATGCAGGGAGTGTAGCAGGCATGCAGGGAGTGTAGCAGGCATGCAGGAGTGTAGCATGCATGCAGGAGTGTAGCAGGTATGCAGGGAGTGTAGCAGGTATGCAGGGAGTGTAGCAGGTATGCAGGGAGTGTAGCATGTATGCAGGGAGTGTAACAGGTATGCAGGGAGTGTAGCATGTATGCAGGAGTGTAACAGGTATGCAGGAGGTAGCATGTATGCAGGAGTGTAACAGGTATGCAGGGAGTGTAGCAGGTATGCAGGGAGTGTAGCATGTATGTAGGGAGTGTAGCATGATGTAGGGAGTGTAGCTGGCAGGAGGGAGTGTAGCAGGCAGGGAGGAGTGTAGAGGCAGGGAGGGAGTGTAGCAGGCAGGGAGGGAGGTAGCAGGCATGCAGGAAGTGACCCTGGATAAGGACTTGGTACCCTAGAGTCCTTATGGAGGGGATTCCCTTCCAAAATTAGGTCTCTTCCCTCCCATCTTCCTCTCTCCCATCCAGCAACATCAGTCTTCAATAAAGGTAAGTGCCACATTCAGTTCATTCATTTGTGCATGTAAATCTATCTTTAAGGCCCCAAAATTTTTTTTTCCAAACTTCTGGGTTTCTGAAACGGATTAATTGAATTTCCATTATTTCTTATGGGGAAAATAGTTTTGGTTTTCGCCGATTTTGGTTTTAGCCGATCCATCTGGAATGGATTAAAACCGAAAACCGAGGGATGACTGTATAGGAAAGAGTAAGGTGATGAGGATAACAAAAAGATTAGGTGACGAAAGATTGGATATCAGATTGGAGGAGAGAGTATGGAGGGGGTGAATGTATTCAGATATTTGGGAGTGGACATGTCAGCAGATGGGTCTATGAAGGATGAGGTGAATCATAGAATTGATGAGGGAAAAAGGGTGAGTGGAGCACTTGAGTCTGTGGAGACAAAGAACTTTGTCCATGGAAGTAAAGAAGGGAATGTATGAGAGTATAGTTATACCAACACTCTTATATGGGGGGAAGCATGGGTGATGAATGTTGCAACGAGGAGAAGGCTGGAGGCAGTGGAGATGTCATGTCTGAGGTCAATGTGGGGTGTGAATATAATGCAGAGAATTCGGAGTTTGGAAATTAGGAGGAGGTGTGGATTACTAAAACTATTATCCAGAGAGCTGAGAGGGGGTTGTTGAGGTGGTTCGGACATGTAGAGAAAGGGAACGAGACAGAATAACTTCGAGTGTATAAATCTGTAGTGGAGGGAAGGCGGGTATGGATCGGCCTAGGAAAGGTTGGAGGAGGGTAAAGGAAGTTTTGTGTGCGAGGGCTTGGACGTCCAGCAAGCAGTGTGAGCGTATTTGATGGGAGTGAATGGAGACAAATGGTTTTAATACTTGACGCTCTGTTGGAGTGTGAGCAAAGTAACATTTATAAAGGGGATTCAGGAAACCGGCAGGCCGGACTTGAGTCCTGGAGATGGGAAGTACAGTGTCTGCACTCTGAAGGAGGGTGTTAATGTTGCAGTTTTATAACTGTAGTGTAAAGCACCCTCTGGCAAGACAGTGATGGAGTGAATGATGATGAAAGTTTTTCTTTTCGGGCCACCCTGCCTTGGTGGAATCGCCGATGTGTTAATAAAAAAAAAAAAATTATACACTCTCTCTGGAGCATGTGAGAGCCAGGGAACACTCTCTCTGGAGCATGTGAGAGGCAGGAAACACTCTCCCTGGAGCATGAGAGTGCCAGGGAACACTCTCCCTGGAGCATGTGAGAGCCAGGGAACACTCTCTCTGGAGCATGTGAGAGCAAGTGATCATTCACACTCATCGACCTGTATCTCTGAGTTTAGCTGGTCACTTTAATGTGAGCTTTTACATATCTTTTCTGAGCCCAATTGCTCTTGTCAGTACCAGCTTGTCTATATATACCGGCGTTATGGGGCCATGGGACCTAACATGCATTTATGTATCTAAGTAACAGTTACTCTGGAATACCTAATTATATTGAACTGATGGGGCAAATGAATGGTTCAGAGAACGACAGTTATAAATTAGACACATATGCAACACTTGGGTATCTTTATAGTGTTGCATGTGTCTAATTTATAACTGATGGGGCACAACTGCTTTAATTTGTCATAGGGCAAATCACTTTGTGGGAAAAAAGTCCAGTTGAGCCAAGCTGTTTTTTTCAATATAATAGGTTGTACTATAGACACACACATTAAAATAAGTAGTGTATAAAGTTGTATTTTTTTGGTAAAAGTAAAATAAGTGTAGTTATGGAAAACAATTATTGTGGTACCTAGAGAGTTGGGCATGGCAACAGTCTTTTGGATGTTTTGGTGGGCTTTGGGAGTAGCCTAGCTTGGTCTTGCTCTCTGTCTCACTTTTGGGGGCTTCAAGATGGTTGATCTCCTTGTCCTTCTTATTTCTGGGCAGGATGTGAGTGCCCCAGAAGTAAGATTTATACTTTAAAGTGATGTAACCATTATACCCAGGGTGACTACAGTGTGTCAAAACACTGGGAAAGGAGGAAAACAGTACTAATTGTGGCAGGTGGACCATGTGATTGCTGGAGTAGCTAAAGGGTGCAGCTTGTTATGAATAGAAAGATGCTAAACCTGTATATTCTGTATCAACCAGGTCATCCTCTCTTTCCTGTTAGTGTGACTTTGTAAATGGTACAAGTCAGGATGAAACATCGTCGTAAGCTCCTCCTCCTATACCTGGAGAGAGTTCCAGGGTCAACGCCCTGTGGCCCGGTCCGTGACCAGGCCTCATGTTGGACTCAGAGCCTGATCAACCAGGCTGTTACTGCTGGCCGCACCAGTCCAACGTACGAACCACAGCCCAGCTGGTCAGGTACCGACTTTAGGTGCCTGTCCAGTGCCTGCTTGAAGACAGCCAGGGGTTTGTTGGTAATCCCCTGATATATGCTGGGAGGCAGTTGAACAATCTTGGGCCCTGACACTTATTGTGTTGTCCCTCAACGTGCTAGTGGCACTCCTGCTCTTCATTGGGGGATGTTACATCGCCTGCCGAGTCTTTGCTTTGTAAGGGAGTGATTTTTGTGTAAGTTTGGATTAAGCCCGAAATTTTCCATGTGTATATAATAATGTATTTCTCCCGCCTGCGTTCTAGAAGTACAGGTTTAGGAACCGGCCCCAGTAGTTGAGGTGGTTTTATCGGGACTTATGCGACGGTGAAGGTTCCCCGCACATTTTCAATAGCAATTCACCCCCTTGAAAGGTGCCGTTAGTGTCAGCAATATTCTAGCCTAGATAGAACAAGCGATCTGTAAAAATGTCAACATGGGCTTGGCATCCCCGGTTTTGAAGGTTCCATTATCCATCCCATTTTTCGAGCAGATGCAATTGCTACTTTGTTATGGTCCTGAAGGTGAGATCCTTGACATGATCACTCCCAGGTCTTTGACAAAAGGTTTTCGCTTTATTTGTGGTTGGAATAGTTTGTACCAAGAGATTTTAATT